>JAUUTY010001170.1:0-85730 GCA_030979885.1 Lolium multiflorum
AAATCAAGTAACATCGAGAGTAGAAGCATCAACATCATAGCTTGTTCTAATAATAGAATCAAAAGGCAACTTCATTCTCTTTCTAGGGTGTTCCATACCTTTCTTGAGAGGAAATTGGTATTTAATATTACCTTCCTCATATCAATAACAGCACCACCAGCTAAGAAAAGGTCTTCCCAACACAATAGGACAAGATGCATTGCATTCGATATCCAAGACAACAAAATCAACGGGACAAGGTTATTGTTAACCGTAATGTGCACATTATCAATCCTCCCCAAAGGTTTCTTTTAACATTATCAAGATTAACATCCAAATAACAATTCTTCAATGGTGGCAAGTCAAGCATATCATAAATCTTTATAGGCATAACAGAAATACTTGCACCAAGATCACATAAAGCATTACATTCAAAGTCATTGAATCTCATTTTAATGATGGGCTCCCAACCATCTTCTAACTTTCTAGGAATAGAAGTTTCAAGTTTTAGTTTCTCTTTAGCTTTTATGAGAGCATTTGTAATATGTTTTGTAAAGGCTAAATTTATAGCACTAGCATTAGACTTTTAGCAAGTTTTTGCAAGAACTTTATAACTTCAGAGATGTGGCAATCATCAAAATCTAAATCATTATGAGTTACAGCAATGGGATCATTGTTCCCAAGGTTGGAAAAAATTTCAGCAGTTTTATTTCAGCAGTTTTAGCAATTTCAGGCAGTTTTGTACGCTTTGCACTAGAGTAGAAACATTGCCAACACCAATTATTTTACCATTGATAGTAGGAGGTGCAGCAACATGTGAAGAATTAACATTACTTAGTGGTGGTAATAGTCCAAACTTTAGCTACATTATTCTCTTGAGCTAGTTTTTCATTTTCTTCTCTATCCCACCTAGCACGCAGTTCAGCCTTAATCTTATATTCTCATTAATTCTAACTTGGATGGCATTTGCCGTAGTAGTAATCTTATTATCAATATCATTATTAGGCATAACTTTCAATTTTAAAAGATTAACATCGAGGCAAGTCTATCAACTCTAGAAGCAATAAGATCAATTTTATCAAGCTTTTCCTCAACAGATTTGTTAAAAGCAGTTTGTGTACTAATAAATTCTTTTTGCATGGCTTCAAGACCAGGAGGGTACATTCCTATTATTGTTGTAAGAATTCCCATAAGAATTACCATAACCATTACCATTAGTAGTAATGATATGGCCTATAGTTATTACCAGAGTTGTTCCTATAAGCATTGTTGTTGAAATTATTATTTTTAATGAAATTCACATCAACATTTTCTTCTTGAGCAACCAATGAAGCTAAAGGAACATTATTAGGATCAACATTAGATCTACCATTCACAAGCATGGACATAATCACATCAATCTTATCACTCAAGGAAGAGGTTTCCTCAAACATAATTTACCTTCTTACCTTGTGGAGCTCTTTCCGTGTGCCATTCAGAGTAATTTATCATCATATCATCAAGAAGTTTTCTAGCCGCGCCCAATGTGATGGACATAAAGGTACCTCCAGCAGCTGAATCCAATAAATTCGTGAAGAAAATTTAGTCCTGCATATAGAAGGTTTGGATGACTCATCCAAGTAGTCAGTCCATGGGTTGGGCAATTCTTTACCAAAGTTTTCATTCTCTCCCATGCTTGAGCAACATGTTCAGTATACAATTGCTTAAAATTCATTATGCTACTTCTCAAAGATATAATTTTAGCGGGAGGATAATATCTACCAATAAAGCATCCTTGCATTGAATCAATATTATTCTTAGGCAAAGATAGCAACTAATCTTTAGCTCTCCCCTTAATGAGAAAGGAAACACTTTCACTTAATAATATCACCATCTACATCCTTAGACTTTTGCATTTTACAAAGTTCAACAAAATTATTGAGATGGGCAGCAGCATCATCGGAACTAATAAATTGATATCTCATGACAAGATTTAGTAAAGCAGGTTTAATTTCAAAGAATTTCGCTTTAGTAGCAGGTGGAGCAATAGGTGTGCATAGAAATCATTATTATTTGCATTTGTGAAGTCACACAACTTGGTATTTTCTGGGGTATTCATTGTAGCAACGGTAAATAAAACAAACTAGATAAAGTAAATGCAAGTAACTAATTTTTTTTGTGTTTTTGATATAGAGAGTAAGACAGTAAATAAAGTAAAACTAGCAACTATTTTTGTGTTTTGTTTTAGTGCAGCAAACAAAGTAGTAAATAAAATAAAAGCAAGACAAAAACAAAGTAAAGAGATTGAGAAGTGGAGACCTCTTGCAGTCATAATTCGATCTCCCCGGGCAACGGGCGCTTTAAAAGTGCTTGATGCGTCAGATGTACACCGTCCTGTTGGGAACCCCAAGAGAAGGTATGATGCGCACACGTGGCAAGTTTTCCCTCAGTAAGGAAACCAAGGTTTAATCGAACCAGTAGGAGCCAAGAAGCACGTTAGGATGGTCGCGAAATATGATGCGGCGCAACACCAGGGATTCCGGCGCTCTAACGCGAACCCGCACAACACACCCAAGTACTTTGGCTCCCAACGAGTGAGGTTGTCAATCTCACCGGCTTGTCGTAACAAAGATTAAACGTAACGAGTGGAAGATGTTTGCAAAGAAAACAGTAACACAATTGCAGGTAGATTGAATGCTATGTAAAGAATAGGACCGGGTCCACCAGCTCACTAGAGGTGTCTCTCCCATAAGATAAAAGCATGTTGGGTGAACAAATTCAGTCGGGCAATTGACAAAATAGAGAAAGGCATAACAATGTATATACGCATGATATGATAAATATAGTGAGATTTAATTGGGTATTACGACAAAGTACATAGACCGCCATCCAATTGCATCTATGCCTAAAAAGTCCACCTTCAGGTTATATCCCCTCCAGTATTAAGTTACAAAGCAACAGACAATTGCATTAAGTATGGTGCGTAATGTAATCAACAACTACATCCTTAGACATAGCATCAATGTTTTATCCCTAGTGGCAACAGCACATCCACAACCTTAGAACTTTCGGTCACTGTCCCAGATTCAATGGAGGCATGAACCCACTTATCGAGCATAAATACTCCCTCTTGGAGTTAAGAGTAAAAACTTGGCCAGAGCCTCCACTAATAACGGAGAGCATGCAAGATCATAAACAACACATGAACAATAGATTGATAATCACCATAATCATAGTACTCTCTATCCATCGAATCCCGACAAACACAACATATAGTATTACAGGTAGATGATCTTGATCATGTTAGGCAGCTCACAAGATCCAACAATGAAGCACAACAAGGAGAAGACGACCATCTAGCTACCGCTATGGACCCATGGTCCAGGGGTGAATTACACTGACTCATCACTCCGGAGGCGACGACGATGAAGAGTCCTCGATGAATCCTCTCCGGCAAAACTGGTGCCGAGGCGATCTCCGGTAATCCCCCGAGATGGGATTACAAGGCGCGTCGTAAGGTTTTCCCGTATCGTGGCTCTCGGTACTGGGGGTTTCGCGACTGAAGCTTTAAGTAGGCGGAGGGTCAACGCTGGGGGCCATGATGACCCACAAGTGGCAGGGGTGTATCGTATACTTTCTGAGCAATAAGAGTGTCGAACCCTAACGAGGAGCAAGGTGTTGACAAGCACGATGAAGGTTTCATCAGAATGCTCGCGTACAAGTATTCAGGGGGTTTTGATATTGCAGATAAATAAAGTACAAGTAAATAAAATGCGAGAAATAATTGCAGCGAGTGGCCCAATCCTTTTTAGCACAAAGGACAAGCCGGTTTGTTTACTTATAATGACCAAACGTTCCCGAGGACACACGGGATTTTAGTCTAGTGCTTTCACTTCATACAAATTAATCCTCATTGTTTTGATAAGTGTTGTGTGGGTGAACCTATGCTAATGCACCGCCCTTCCCAGAGATTCATACTAATACATACTTGTGATTATACCCCTTGCAAGCATCCGCAAATACAAGAAAGTAATTAAGATAAATCTAACCACAGCCTTAAACTCTGAGATCCTGCGATCCCTCCTGCATCGATATACTAACGGGGGCTTAGGTTTCTGACACTCCGGCAACCCCGCAATTAGCAACCGAATACAAGATGCACTCCCTAGGCCCATAAATGGTGAAGTGTCGTGTAGTCGACGTTCACACGACACCATTAGAAGAATGACACCACAACTTAAATATCATAACATTGAATATTACTCAACCATAATCTCACTACTAGCATTTAGACTTCACCCATGTCCTCAAGAACTAAACGAATTACTCACATGGAATATGATCAGAGGTGATATGATGATGAATAAATAATCTGAACATAAACCTTGGTTCAATGATTCTCACTCAATAGCATCTACAATAAGCATAGAATAACACCGGGAGAGTTTCCCTATCAAACAATCAAGATTTAACCCGAATTGCTACAGCGATGACGATGTGCAGCGGTGATGGCGGTGTAGATGGTGAGGATGATGATGATGCAGATGGAGATGATGTCCCGCTCGATGACGATGGCGATGGCTGCCGATTCTTCCTCCCAGGGGAATTTCCCCGGCGGATTCCCGCCCGCCGGAGAGCTCTTTTCTCTCTCGTGTTCTCCGCCCCGCCCGCAGAGGCGGCTGTAACCCTTCGTGGGGATCCCTCTGTGGCTTGGTTTTCGCGACGAAGGAGTACGCGAAGAAAGGAGGCGAAAGGGGTCGGGGGCCCCGAGAGCATAGGGTGGCGCGGCCAGCCATGGGCCGCGCCGCCCCCATGGTCTGGGCCCACAGTGGCTCTTCTCCTCTTCCCCTTTTGGCTCCCCTCCGTCATCTGGAAAATAGGAATTTACGTGAAATTCTCCACAAACTTCTGATCTTCCGAAATATTACAAGCTCGACGGCGCTTTTTCCAGCGAGAATCCCGGGCTCCGGTGCTCGATCCTCCAATGATGATGAAACATGCAAAATGGATGAAATAGCATAAGTATCATCTCTAAATATGAAAATATATCAATGAATAACAGCAAATTATGATACAAAATAGTGATGCAAATTGACGCATCACCTCCTAAAGCTAGACCCTTTGTCCCCAAGCGTAAACTCGAGGCCTGGACAAACGAGACCACATGTTTATGGAGTGAAGAGTCGATAAATAAAATACGGACAAGAAGCATCATATTCATTCACACAAGACATTCTAGTAAACAACTTCCTCATATAATCCATCTTGAAATAAGTAAAGAGAAATCACAAGTAAAGGTGCATAAGAAATCATAATTGGTGATGGTAAACTTTGTTCTTGGTCAGAGAAACTACTAACGGATTGTACTTTTAAGCAAAGCTTTCATATTAGATTTTATAGCTGAGCCTTCATATTTAAGCATAACAATCTCCTCATAATCATTGATAACTTCAAAGTCATATTCATTCAGATAAAATTGGTACTAAACAAGAAAGTATAAAAGACATGACTAACTGAATCATAGCATAAATGATTGGTTCACAACAACTCAATTGCTTGCGGGATAGAGGGAAATAGGTATACTGACTCAACATAAAAGTAAAAGACAGGCCCTTCACAGAGGGAAGCAGGGATTAAATCATGTGCTAGAGCTTTTCAAGTTTTAAAATCATATAAAGAGTATAAAAGTAAGATTTTGAGAGGTGTTTGTTGTTGTCAACGAATGGTAGTGTACTCTAACCCCTTGTTGTTAACCTTCTGAAGAGTGTTCTATGAATTATTTTTATTTTGGGTGGTAATTCTTCCAACCTTTGTTTCACAAACCATGGCTAACCGAATCCTGGTGCCTGCCAACAATCTCATACCATGAAGGGGCGTGCCCTTTTATTTTAGTTTTCATTATGATGACACTCCTCCCACCTTTGCTTTCTCAAGCAATGGCTACCGAATCCTCGGGTGCCATCCAACAATCACATACCATGGAGGAGTGTCTTTTAAATTAATTAATTGGGACTGGGAATCCCATTGCCACCTCTTGCAAAATTATTGGATAAGCTTATGTGCCGCTAGTCCATTGGTGAAAGTCCGCCCAACAAGATTGATAAAACACCACATACTTCCTCATGAGCTATAAAACATTGACACAAATAAGGGAGTAGTAGTTTGAATAATTTAAAAGGTAGCACATGAAGTATTTATTTGGAATGGCAGAAAATACCATGTAGTAGGTAGGTATGGTGGACACAATGGCATAGGTTTGGTCTAAAGTTATGGATGTATGAGAAGCATTCCTCTCGATACAGGTCTTTGGCCAGCAAGGTTTGATAGCAAGCATAAAGGTTGAGGGAAACAACAAATATACATATGATAGAAACAATCACATCTTTCTCATAAGCACAAGCAATTTTAACTTTAGAATACTAAGCATAGAGATAGTAGAATAATGTATCTAAGTGTATTTCTCTCTTTATTAAACATCAAGATGTTGTCATGCTATTGACCAATGCTAAGTTTGCCAAAACCAAATAGATTTACTTGATGCTCCCAAAGTGATATCAATACTCATGTCAAGAGTAATCATATAATGGAGATTGCAAACTAAAATAAGGTGTGCAAAAAGTAAATGATAAGACTTCTCATTAATATTCCATAACGATAACTCACACCAACGATACATAGATAACCAACTAAGAGAGATACTTTCACATTGCATACTATTCCATATGATAACTTCCCTATTCATGATATGACACTACTTGATAGTAAAAGATAAAGGTGGTGATGTGATACCGCGGCACTCCCCCAAGCTTGGAACAAACCAGGGGATGCCAATACCGATTACTCCTTCGGTGATGATGACGAATCTTTGTCGTCATCAGACTTCCATGGAAGAGGCCCTCCATCAACAAAAGACATCTTGGTTTCCGGAAACCTGAAACTAGCAACATGACTTATGCGCTAAACCTGTTTTCATACTCATAGTTTTGATTATGGACATCATAGAGTTGAGCTTGGAGTTTGTTGGTAGTGTCGTGAAGTGAGAAGATATCGTCCCACAGCTTTGCAGTCTCCTTCTTGTGTCCATCAATGAGTTCAGACACAATCTTGTGAAAGATATCCACTTCACGCTCAGCCATCTTCTTGTAGTTGAAAACCTCTTGCTCCAGTTTCTCCATCCTGTCTTCCAAGCTCCCTTCTCCCTTAGGACCCTGGACATCTTTGATCTGCAACTCTCCATCCACGAGCTGCAACTCTTTGGGGTGCATCTTCAGCCCGTTCATGTACGGGTTGACGACGTCCTCAAAGAAGCTGTCCTTCGGAGTTCCCGACGAAGACATGATGGATCTAGATCCGGAGCAGAACCTGGCAGAAAACAGCTCGAAACAAAACACGCCGAGAAAACGATATACAGACCTCCAGGGGTCCGGGGGATTATATAGCAAATATTTTTACGACAAAAGAAAGGTTCCAGGCCGAAAACGAGTGGAAACGGGACGCCGAGGGGCTGTCACCATAGGTCGGCGCGGCCAGGTGGGGCCCGCGCCGGCCATGGTGGCACGCCCCTCGCGCGCCTTTTCCACTCCGTTTCGATTCCGTAATTTTTCATATTTTCCAAAACAGCAGAAATAATGTCTTGAAAGGTAAACGCGACTTTTTATTACCTATACTCGTTACCTATTCAAAGTCCAGTTCTGGCGGACTGTCAATTTGTCCTTTGATGAAAGCCTCCGGTGTTTCCACTTGAATAATGTCAACATCCACATTATAAGAATCGCCCGAGATATAATGCTTCGAGTCTTTGTCCATTCACCACTTCTGTGGCCTTGGTGAGAGCTAATTTTAATTGCTCCTAACGATACACCTCCTCAACAACATATGGTCCTTCCCACTCCCGAGAGTAATTTCCAAAGAATCTCGAGACGAATCGATACAACAGAACTTGATCTCCAACATTAAATTCTCCTTTGATGATCCTTCTATCATGCCATTTCTTAACTTTTTCTTTAAAAGAATTTAGCATTTTCATAAGCTTCACTTCTCCATTCATCTAGAGAACTTAATTGCAACAACCTCTTACTACCAGGATTTTTATTTAATTCTCTAACAGCCCAATAAGCTTTGTGCTCTAGTTCTAAAGGTAAATGACAAGCTTTTCCATAAACCATTTTATAAGGTGACATTCCCATAGGATTTTTATAAGCAGTTCTATAAGCCCATAACGCTCTCTTTCAATTTGCTAGGCCAATTCTTTCTAGATTTATTAACAGTTTTACCTAAGATAGCTTTAATCTCTCTATTTGATAATTCTACTTGACCGCTAGTTTGAGGCATAAGCAGAAGCAATTCTATGATTAATACCATACTTAGCAAGAGTTTTTCTAAACCTCCATGAATGAAATGAGAACCTCCATCGGTCATAATATATCTAGGTACTAAATCTAGGAAATATAATATCCACAAGCATTTTTATAGAGGTCTCACCATCGGCACTTTTGTAGGTATTGCTTCTACCCATTTAGTAAATATAATCAACAATGGACAAGTATATGAGTGTTAATGTCAAGAAGGAAAGGACCCATGAAATCAAATCCCCAACAATCGAATGGTTTAATAACAAGAGTATAATTCATAGGCATTTCATTGCGTTTGGAGATATTACCAACTCTTTGACATTCATCACAAGATAAAATAAACTTCCTTGCATCTTTGAAGAGTGTTGGCCAATAAAAACCTGATTGTAGAACCTTTTGCGCGGTTCTATTTCCAGCGTGATGTCCTCCATAAACACTACCATGACATTTATTCAATATCTCCTCTTGTGTCATATTCGGGAACACATCTTCGCATAATACCATCCACCCTCTTTATATAAGTGTGGGTCATCCCAAAATAATGCCTCAAGTCATGAAAGAATTTCTCCTTTGCTGAGCTGAAAGGTTGGAGGCAAATACTTCAAACAATAAAGTTAGCATAATCTGCATACCAAGGGCTCTCTCACGAGCTCACCTTATTACATCCAATTGTTCATTTGGAAAACTATCATTAACAGAACAAGATCATAAGCAATATTTTCCAATCTAGACAAATTATCGGCAACAGGATTATCACCTTTCCTATCTCTAATATGTAAATCAAATTCTTGCAAATGAGGTACCCATCTAATAAGCCTTGGCTTAGCATCTTTCTTTGTCATGAAAGGTATCTAATTGCAGCATGATCAGTATGAATTGTAACTTTCAAATCAACAATATAAGGTCTAAACTTGTCACAAGCAAAGACTACAGCTAACAATTCCTTTTCAATTGTAGCATAATTTCTTTGAGCAGCATCAAGAGTCTTACTAGCATAATGAATAACATTTAATTTTTTTATCTACTCGCTGTCCAAGGCACCTACAGGAAAATCACTAGCATCACACATAATTTCAAATGGTAAATTCCAATCAGGAGGTTCAACTATAGGAGCAGTTGTTAAGGTTTTCTTTAGAGTTTCAAAAGCTTCCTTACAATCATCAAAAACAAAAGGTACATCTTTTTGAAGAAGATTAGTAAGATGTGGAAATTTTAGAGAAATCTTTGAATAACTCTTATGTTCCAAAGTATGACCAAGCAACACTGTTTAATACCTTTAACATCCTGAGTAGGGCATCTTCTCAATTGCTTCAACTTGAGCTCTATCAACAATACCTCTCTCCGAAATTTTATGTCCCAATACACTTCCTTCATTAACCATAAAGTGGCATTTTCCCAATTATATTCACATCTCTGCAAAACTTTATCGAGGTTTCGCATGCAATTATCAAAAGAATTCCCATAGACAGGAAAAATCATCCATGAACACCTCTACAATACTTTCACAAAAACCATGAAAAATAGCAGACATGCATCTTTGAAAAGTAGCAGGAGTATTACATAAACCAAAAGGCATACGCCTATAAGCATAGTTCCATAAGGACAAGTAAAGTGGTTTTCTCTTGATCTTTAGCTTTAATAGCAATTTGTGAAAACCCAGAATAACCATCAAGAAAGCAAAAATGAGTATTTTTAGATAACCTCTCTAGCATTTGATCAATAAAGGGTAAAGGGTAATGATCTTTCTTAGTAACTTTATTAACTTTTCGAAAATCAATGCACATTCTATAACCTACAACTATTCTTTCAGGAATAAGCTCATCATTATTATTACAACTGTCATTCCTCCTTTCTTAGGAACACAATGAACAGGACTAACTCCATCTACTATCAGCAATAGGATATATAATACCAGTTTCAAAAGGAGTTTTAATACCTCGTTCCTTACCACTTCCTTCATCTTCTAATTAGACGACGTTGATGTTCAACAACAGTTTTTGCAACATCATCTTCCATATTAATAGCATGTTGGCAAATAGAAGGAGAAATCCCTTCAAATCATCAAGAGTATAGCCAATAGCTCCTCGGTGCTTCTTCAATATTTCCAAGCCTTTCTTCCTCAATCTCTGAAAGCTTAGAACTAATAATAACAGGATATATTTTCTTATCATCAATATGAGCATATTTAAGATTATCATGCAAAGGCTTTAAATCAAAAACAGGATCTTCCTTTGGTGGCTGTGTTGTACCCAAATCTTCCACCGGTAAATCATGCTTGAGAATAGGTTGGCGAAGTAAAATTTCCTCAAGCTCATCTCTTTCTTTCCTAAAAAGCTCACTTTCACTATTCTCCAAATGTTGCCGCAAAGGATTATTAGAAGAACAATAGATGCACACCGCTCCATTTTAAAATCATTACTTGGCAAGTCCTTTATAATGAGTTTTGGTAAATTTAGAAAAGTTAAATCCATAATTCACCAACAAATCTAGTCAAAATTTTCTCTTCTTACAATCTATAATAGCTCCACAAGTATTTAGAAAAGGTCTACCAAAATGATAGGACAATGATCACTAGGAAGGAGAACCAAGTACCAAAAAGTCAGCAGGATATTTAATCTTACCACATAGAACTTCACATCTCGAACAATACCAATTGGAGAAATAGTTTCTCTATTACCCAGCTGAATACATCAATATTTTCAAGTTCACAAGAACCAATTCCGTGCATAATCTCCGTGTAAAGCTCAAGACAACACTAACACTGCACCATTATCACAAACCATAATAGCAATGATCACCAATTCTAATAGATAGCATAAGAACACTAACTTGTTTGGATTTATTAGGATGTGAAACAATATTAGAAGCATCTTCACGTAAAATAATATGACCATCCTCCACATTTTCAATACAAGATCTTTAACTATAGCAACAGCAGGTTCAATTTTAATTTGTTCTTCAGTTCTTTAGGTTTCTTTTCACTTTTGTTAACCGCACTAGATATGACAGAGTACCCTTCATTTTAGCAGGAAAGGAGTTTTTTCAATATAAGTTTCAGGAATAACATTATCAACACTTTCAATCACTACACATTTGTTTGCAGATGAATCAATTTTATCTTTATAATGGTTCATGATACTTATCAAAATCCTTCTTAGGCAGTTCATAATGAGAGGCAAAAGCTTTATAAAGATATGCAACAACACCTTGGGAATCAAGACCATATGTAGCACTCATTTTACGAAATTTCAGTATCCATCAAAGCTTCAATGCATTTATAATCATAAATTATAACTGATTCTCTATCTTTGTTGTTCTCCCATCCTTCAGCATTTTCTTGGATCCGGTCAAGAAGGTCCCTTTTAAACTCTTCATTCTTGCGTGTAAATGATCCAGAACAAGAAGTATCCAGCAAGGTCTTGTCTTGAAAAGAAAGTCTTGCAGAGAAATTATCAATAATAACATTACCAGGAAGCTCATGAATGGGGCATTTGAGCATTAAAGACTTCAATCTCCCCAAGCTTGGGCGATACTCTCTCCATCATGAGGCCAAAAATTATATATGCGGTTCCATCTTTGTGAATTTCACTTGAGGATAAAATTTGGAATAGAATAGAGTACAATGTCCTCCAATCAATAGAATCACCATTCTTCAATAATTTATACTCAAAGGCGCCGCTTTACCCGACAAATGATATAGTGAATAGCTTTCTTTTTCTAACTTCATTCATAAATAATACCGCATTTGAATAACCCTGCAAAACAATAAATGATCACCAGATGGACAGTTCCATCTCCCCTTCATAGCGGCTATCCATAACACGTTCAATAATTTTCATAGGTATTTTTATATGGTACTATTTCCTCACTGGCGCTTCATCCACTACCGTTGCAATAGTAGTAGTCCCAAATAGAAAATGAAGAGAAGATCTCTCCATAATGATTTATAGCAGCAGCAGAATAAATCAGCACAAACAAGAAATTTTACCAATTCCGCTACCAATAGCGTTTCATCCCCTCGGCAACGGCGCCTAGAAAATAGTCTTGATGACCCACAAGTATAGTGTATCGTAGTACTTTCTGAGCAATAAGAGGTCGAACCCAAGAGGAGTTAAGGTGTTGACAAGCAGGCTTGATGAAGGTTTCAACGTAAATGCTCGCGCATGTTATTCGGGGGTTTTGATATTGCAGACAAATAAAGTACAAGTAAATAAAATGCGAGAGAAATAATTGCAACGAGTGGCCCAATCCTTTTAGCACAAAGGACAAGCCGGCTTGTTTACTTATAATGACCAAACGTTCCCCGAGGACACATGGGGATTTTAGTCTAGTGCTTTCACTACAACAATTGATTAATCTTCATTGTTTTGATAAGTGTTGTGTGGTGAACCTATGCTAATGCACCGCTCTTCCTAGGGACTAATACATACTTGTGATTATACCACTTGCAAGCATCCGCAACTACAAGAAAGTAATTAAGATAAATCTAACCACAGCCTTAAACTCGGAGATCCTGCGATCCCTCCTGCATCGATATACTAACGGGGGCTTAGGTTTCTGTCACTCCGGCAACCCCGCAATTAGCAACCGAATACAAGATGCACTCCCCTAGGCCCATAAATGGTGAAGTGTCGGGTAGTCGACGTTCACACGACACCACTAGAAGAATGACACCACAACTTAAATATCATAAACATTGAATATTACTCAACCATAATTCACTACTAGCATTTAGACTTCACCCATGTCCTCAAGAACTAAACGAACTACTCACGAGACATCATATGGAATACAATCAGAGGTGATATGATGATGAATACCAATCTGAACATAAACCTTGGTTCAATGGTTTCACTCAATAGCATCTACAACAAGCATAGAATAACACCGGGAGAGTTTCCCCTATCAAACAATCAAGATTTAACCCGAATTGCTACAGCGATGACGATGTGCAGCGGTGGTGATGGTAGATGGTGAGATGATGATGATGGTGATGGAGATGATGTCCCGCTCGATGACGATGGCGATGGCTGCTGATTTCCGCCTCCGAGGGAATTTCCTGCCGGATTCCTGTTCACGTGAGAGCTCTTTCTCTCGTGCCTCCGCCCCCGCGCAGGCGGCCGAACCCTCGTGAGGATCCCTCTGTGGCGTAGGTTTTCGGGACGAAGGAGTACGCGAAGAAAAGGAGGCTAAAGGGGCTGTGGGGCCCAGAGCACAGGGTGGCGCCGCCAGGCCATGGGCCGCGCCGCCCTATGGTCTCGGCCCCTTGTGGCTCTTCTCCTTCTTCCCTTTTGGTTCCCTCCGTCATCTGGAAAAATAGGAATTTACGTGAAATTCCTTTCCTGCTGATCTTCCGAAATATTGCTACTCTGACTGCGCTTTTTCCAAATCATAATCCTGGCTCCGGTGCTCGATCCTCCAATGATGATGAAACATGCAAAATAGATGAAATAACATAAGTATTGTGTCCCAATATGAAATATATCAATGAATAATGCAAATTATGATACAAAATAGTGATGCAATTGACGCATCGTGCCACACGAGGGGCCCAGATAGGCCTGCTGCGGCGTGGCCTGGGTCGCGCCGTTTACCCTCTCGGCCGCCGTGGCCCCACTTCGTTATCTCTTCTGCCTTTCTGAAGCTTCTGCAAAAATAGGACCCCGGGGCGTTCTTCATCCACCCGAGAATATTACTAGGATTTCGAAACCAAAACAGCAGTAAAACAGCAACCGGCTCTTCGCATCTTGTTAATAGGTTAGTTCCAGAAATGCATAAATATGGCATATAATGTGCATAAAACATGTAGGTATCATCAATAAAGTAGCATGGAACATAAGAAATTATCGATACGTTTGGAGACGTATCAACATCCCCACTGCATGGTGTAGTATGCAAGTCCGACATAACACCAATGAAACACCGTTCCACTAGTATTACATCGCCCAGAGTGGTACAAAAGAAACATATGCGGGTCCAAGACATGTCTATAGAATTACAATCGACTCTTGCGTAAGATCAAGAGAGCCTTACTCTACAATGAGGTAAGACCTGGCAAATAAACCTTAAGAACGACTCGTAGTCTAATCCCATCACGAACTCTATTTGTAGAGTATTTAACTAGCTATAGATGCTAAGAATAGATTCTAGATAAATAGGAGCTAGGTTTAGAAGCTAGTTTCTTTCTATTGCTAATCTAGGTTTTCTCCTTGTTGAATGTGGTATCTGACTCTCCTGACATGGTCCTGTCTCCTGAAGTAGTTGTTGACTCCTCGGCCTTCGAGTTGCACTGTAGATCCTCCGATTCAGACAATCTAAGCAAGGATTTAAGAGTGGGATGAGTACGAGCGTACTCAACAAGTTCATTATAGGAAAGAGGTGTTTAATGCACTAGCTGCAGCCATAGACCAAAAAGTCATAGGCAATGCAAATTTTTGTAAACATTTCTTCAAAAGGTTGCTTTTATTCCGAAGAGCTATGTCCGTCAGCCTTCACCGGTTGCCTAGAACTTCATGGAGTTCCTTTCCGGCCGCGTTCGCAGTTCCAAACCTGGAACAGAGAGTGACAGGTCACGATTCGTTACACTCTACAGAGGTGTGTTGCTTTACCCATAAGAGATCTTAACCTTGGTGCAAACCGAGCCGCGAGCTCGTCCATACTTCCTTTGGTGTGAGGCCCGGTATAAGGTCCTAGTCAATCATGTTCCTCCGCTACCTCGAACACCCAACCTTTGTTGCATACCCCGACCGGGTCCCGGTTTGCCCCATTATTCCCACTCACGGGTGGACCGACCACGACAAATGCTTGGGACGAACCAAACTCCATCGCGTATGCAATACCGTGGGGAACCTTTCCCCAGCCCACCGCTTGCTCCTCAGGCGACAAGTATACGGACAAAGCCGTGGGGACTTAAGGCTTTCCCCAGCCCACCGCTTGCCCCCGATAGATACAAGTGCTCCTGCTTGTAAAGCGCGTCCGTTGATGAACGAGAGGTGGAAACACTTTTGACTACTCCGTCCCACTCCGGATCTTATGGTGAACACGGGTATTACGGCACAAGAATCACTGGACGACATTTGTTGTTTAATCCTAGATGGATATAACCCTTGCAATGGAACCTCCACCATATCAACACAATCCATGGTTCCATTGCCCACCACATAGTCATATTCATAGTTATGAAAATGATGGTTTTGCTTTTTATGCAATAGTGATAAACATATTACTTTGCAAGTAATTTGGTAAAATACTAAATGACATGAGCAAGCGATGAACTGCCTTTCTTGACTGCAAGATTATGCGGTCAAGGGCTTCGATACGCAATAACTCCAAATTCTGAAATAGCATCATCGTCCTGTAAGGAATGATGTTTAAAAGATTGGCAAGGATGCAATAATGCATAAGTATGAGATGCAATCGCTGTAAGCGTGACCTAACCCCGATGATTTAAGATTACTGAGTTAGTATGATTGATTTAGAGTGTGTTGCACTTTTAGAGTGATTCACAAACAAGGTTCTTATTAAGGATTTAGACAGGTGCTGTAATATATCACAATCATAATACTAATAGCACACAACAGTAACATTTGGTATAATCGTAACATGTAAGGAATAATGGTTGGTTTTAGCACTATATGGTATGGTTAATGATTAATTATCATATACTTCAAAAGAATAACTTTTGAAGAACATGTTCTTAATAAAGAACAAGTATGATAATTAGGTTGGGGGTTCTATGGTTGACTATGGTTTCATGTAGTTGCTGGAGTAAGTATTAGATGGATCACAACCTAGTTGGGTTCATCAACACTAAGGGCTTGTAATGTTGAGCTAAGCCTAGGCATCCTAGGCAATTATTCATACAATGTTGCTATCAAGATTGGTTCATCTTGTTGGTGATAGCTAGCTAGGGTTTATAGGTCCTTATAAGCAGGGTTGATGATGATTCTTTATTTATTTCAAAAGAATAACTTTTGAAGAACCTGCTTCTTAAATAATAAGAAGTATATTAATTAGGGTTTAGGTGGTCTAGGTTTTACTGTTGGTTCTATTAAGTAAGGAATAGTTGACTCTTAAATAGGATGGTTGATAAGTATCCAACACTGGTAGGGTTTAGTGGGAAGTATGGTATGTAAGATAAAACATTGGGCATAGTTGCTATGAGGATTCATCACCAAGGTGTGATGCTTAATATGGTTAGTTAAAGATGGTGACCTTGGTAATAGGATCTAGGGTTTACACTTGGTTGGCCCTATTGATTATTTAGGTCTGATGAATATGAACACATGGGATACCCATATATTAGTGATAGGTCTTCTATATTTTATGTGGCCAAGACAAGTATTTAGTTGCTACTAAGGTTCTATGCTTTGAAAGAAGGTACCATGATCACATGTTCTAACCTAGGGTTTAGGTTAGAAGCAATCTAGGGTTCACCTGTAATAATGGAACTAGGGTTCCTAATGGAGTTAGGGTTTTAGGGTTTCTCATGAAATGATGGGTTGTAATATCATTCAAAATGGAATTAGGGTTTGCTATTAACCATATAGTTCTTTGATTAATAACTTCATTTTGAAGTTGAAATTATTAGTAACTTGGAAAAAATAATATGGAATTTGGCATTTTATTATTTTTAAAGAATTAGTAATTAGGATAATTATTTTTCAGGGTTTAAATCCCCCTAATAAGGATTTAACAAAATAATAATTAAAGAAAACTACTTTTTAAGTTTTATTTATTTATTTATTTACTTATTGATTTTTATTTATTTGTGAAACTTTTCTTAATTATTGAGTTTTAATTGAATTTAGAATTAATAATAAATGCTTAAATTAATAGGGTTAAATAATTAAATTTTTATTAAAAATAAAAATTTTTAATGAATAGAGTTTATTTTTCTGAATATTTTAATATCTTATTTGAATTTTTCTGAGTTAAGATGAATTTCCTATGTATTTGCAAAGTTTCAGTAATTAATAAAATTGAAATAAAATAAGGAATTTACTAAACGCACCCGGCCCTGTGCTACTCACAGAGACTGACCAGTGGGCCAGTGGTCCACGTTGGCTGCCACGTGAGCGTGGACTGGTCAACAGAGACGACGTGGCCAGGAGCATGGTGACCGGCGGGCAGACGTCGCCGGCGTCGCCGATTCCGGCCATGCTCGGATGGGCGACTGGTTCCATTCGAACCAGCGCACCGCGAGGAGCCTAAAGGTGGCGGCGCCGCTCCGGTAAGGTCACCGGAGCTTGCTCGCCGGCGAGGCCGAGCGGCGGCGTGGACAGGGGCACGGTGCGGCGGCACTACGGCGAGCTAGGGAAAAAGGTGAGCATGCCAGGGGGTTCAACGGCTCACCAGGAGCACGCAGGGCTTGACGGCGTGGCTTGCCGTGGCCGAGATCGCCGGATTTCATGGCGCCGGTGCCGAAGAAGACGAGCTCAACGGCGAGGCTACAGCTCGCCCTGGCCCAATTCCTTTTGCACCGAGAGCATGTCAAGGACGGCGGAGACGATGGTGGTCACGGCGAGGCTTGGGGAAGGCTCTATCGGCGGCGAGAAGAATCGGCCGGCGAAGCTAGGGTTTCCATCTGGGGAGAAATTGAGCAGAGGAGAGGGAAAATGGTGCTAGGGTTCGTCTTGGGGCCTCTTATGGTGCGCCCGTCACGAAATCGAGCACCGGGAGGTCACAACAGACGATTTAAGCCGAGCACGGCTCCGTTGCTGTCCTCCATGCTAGACGAAGAGACGAGGACGAGCCTCGCGTGGATATTTCCCCTCGAAGGGGTATGTTACCGGGCTTGGGTCGGCATAGGCCGTGGTGCTGGACCGCACCATGGGCTCTCGTTGTTGGGCTCCCCACTGCCTGCAAGTCCATTACTCTCCTCTCTTTTCTTATTTATGTTTTTATTTCTTGTTTTGAATTGTTTTGAATTCATACTTGAATTATTTTCTATTTTGCAGGTCTTGCTTATTTCATTCATACAAGAATTAGTTCAGGGTACTACAAATTCTTGAGTGGTGTATTTGCAAATTTAATATGATACTATAACATTTGTTTATTAATTAGTATTGGTATGTGGTTTAAGTCTCCATATGGACATGTATTTGAATAATAGCCTTTGAAAATATTCAGATTGTTTTCTACATGATATTTTAATGTCACCTTGAAATACTTAGAGTTTAATAATACTCTTATCATGATTTAGTTTTGATATGTGGAAATAAGTGGTTGATAGCCACCCATATAGTTTCAATTATAAGATTTAGCTCTAGGTTCATCTTATGTTCCATAGTTAAATATAGGATTTAATTAGAGTGCACTTATAGGGTTATATTGCTATTTATCTAATGATACATGGGTTGGAACTTTATTGTAACTTAGGTTTTAGTTGTGATCACCCAAATGATGCACCAACTAAGGTTTAGATATAACTCTAAGTAGTAGAAATGAGATGGCACATTAGAGTATTTGCTAGGGTTTAATCTCCCCTTAACCCTGATAAGATGGTTACTTGCTTAACTGTTTATGTTCTCCTTTAATTACTAAGGACTTGAGAATTGGTTTTATCTTATACCAATAGATTTCTATTATTATCCTCACTTAATCATTAAAGTAACTACAGTGGTTATAGTTCTTTTTATAGTTAACTTTGGTCATATGGATGGATGGTTTCTCACCATAAAAAGTATAGAGTTTGACTCTAAGGTTTTTCTTAGGTTCTTTAATTGAGGAATAAATGGAATATAGATGTGGTAGGATTCTACTTATGATCATCAAGTGATTCACAAGTTTAAGGTTGGGATATAAGCCTAGGGTTGCTTACTAGTTACCTCCCTATGATTTCATGTGGTGTATCATATCTACTTATCCTATTAGGATTTAACTTATCCTTACATACCTCAAGAGCATGATCATGTATTAAACATGATCAACTTGTTCTTAATTTACTCTACCTCAAGTTCTTAGGTTTATGATCATTACCCAATGGTGATGATCATGCATGGGCTTCCCAAAGTATCACTAGAAGTATTTGTCTAGGGTTATACCAATTACCTCTCTCACTCCACAAGGACTTGGACTAATATCTAGGTTTCTACTCAAGGAATGATGATATTATTATCTAAACATGTGGTTTGCCTAAGAATTCTACCTTGCTATCTTCTGTAGCTTGTTCTTCAGGAAATCTGATAAACCTGCTTCTTGTGGTATGCCTCCTCCTAGCTGCTTCATCTTGGTCCTATCTAAATTATGGAGTGGCCCAACTCTTTGGTTTGCTTGTATCATGGTACAAGATGATGGAATGAATGAGGTAGAGGGTTCCTTCTTGTTTTGATTTGATGAGTAAGATGCTTGGTTGTCATGCTCTCATCCATAGCAATCCTTTAAGCATGAGGTGGCATAGCTTAGGATTCAAGCTATGTAGATATTTTCATCCTATGTGGCATGGGTATTATCCTCTCATGTGATTTGTTTTTGGATAGCCAAGTGGCTTTTGTTACTAAATATCTTGTGAAGGATTTTATACTTGTGGGTGAGGCACTATATCATATGTGATTGTATTTATATTGTAATTGGGATCAAAATGTCAAAGGCATGGATTATACCTCAATTTTGAATGGTGATGTTTGATTTCACCAAGGCATGATCATATGTGTTTCAAAATACTCATAGTTTATTTTATTCAAATAGTTTGAACTATAATTCGTAATGTAAACGAATTTAGTTTTGTGATATTCCACATATTTAATAAGTTATAATTAAAATCAGAATGTGTGGCTTTTATGCACTTAGGTCCTTGTGTTTTACCATATTTGGTAATAGGTTTTAAAGTGAATTAAATTACACCCCAAAGTTAGTTGCTCAACTTTTAAGTGTTAATAATTTAGAGTTTGTCTATTATTTCTTTGATGGGTATAGACCTCTCCCATCTCTAGGGTTTAATGATAAGCTTGTGTTGGTGTTAAATTCACAAGTTTAGTTCAAGAAATACCATGAGGTTCATGGTAGGATCATGGATTAGTTTAAGGCATGGAAAAGATAAGTTAGGAATAGTTTCTCCACTTATTGTTACTTGACTTCCAATTAAATGGATGTTCATATGTTGTGGCAAGGTATACCATATTATGATCTTTAATAAGATCAAGTAATATATCCTTGATTAATAAGTTATTGTTGTGTTGATTATTAGTTCCATTTGATCTAACCCCTTAGATCACATCATCTCTACCCAAAACAAGGTTTTAACAAAGTCACATTGAGGTTTATAGCGCTTGACTTGATGAGCTACTTCAATTCCACCAAGATCAAGTGAAACTTCAGTTACTGTGACTGTTTTACTTTAAAGCGCGAAAATTCCTCGGATTTTCTATGCATGAATGCAATGCACACATATGTTTCCTCTATTTTTGTAACCCCAATACCTAGGATATTACAATAAATAAGAGGAAAAAATATTTTAACTTAAATAATATGATGGTGGCATGCATAACATTGTTTATGCAACAAGATGATGCCCTCGCATTACGAGGGCCACCTTGCTAGTTTAAATAAACAATAGATAAATCATGACTAGAGAAACATAGGTTAAACTAGCCATGTGAACTAGTGTATGAGACGAACAAATCAAACTAAAAGCATTTTCTAGACATGCTCTCGAATAGAGATGATAGCACAATGCAACTACATTCCCGTTCGTCGAAGAGGTTGTTGACATCGGGAAAGTAGTCATTCGGGAAGGAATCATCCGACGTGGTGTTACAGTGATGCACGGGAGCGCTCCCAAAAGACCTCGCCCCTACCCATACAATTCTACAAGAGGCGAGATTATAGAATCCTAGTGTACCATCCTTTGTTGTACGCAGGAAAAATTGATGGAAAATACGTGGGCGGCAGCGTAATGTAGTGGAATGAGGAAGTCTCATGTCTTACATACGTGTCTAGGGTGAGGGTTAACCTCTTTGTAGACAGCGGCAGCGAAACGAATGATCAAAGTGAATCCAAGGAGAGAGAAAAAATCAGATTTAGCTTCCGCTTGTGTTGAATACGAAAACATTTCAGCTTCGGATAAAAAACCTTTCAGGTTATACAAACATGTGTTGACAAAAAGAAACAAAAATCTTACACATGACATGGTCCTAATTGGTTCGGCTCGGCTCATTCCTGGAACCCAACGCATGTACCCACGGTGACGAGTGGTAAAAGTGGAAAAAGAACCTCCCTTATAAGGAGGTCCAACTCCCACTAAACCAGCAATGTGCGAGTAAACTTTAGTACCACCTCTTTCCTTACATAAAATTCCCAAGCGGGTCTTTGAGATTTTCAAATCCTTTGACTTACAAGAATGATATCTACTTAATGTTGAATATATGAGCAAATTATTATAAAATTTAATTTGAAAAAAATAGTACAGCCACCGGTTCAAAATAATTGCCCAAAAAAATTGTACCTAGAAATGTGTAGGCACATCTATTTTTGGGTAGTTACTATTGGAGCAGATAAATCATGACCGCAGAAACGGAGATTAAACTAGCCATGTGAACTAGTAATTAGACAAACAAATCAAACCGAAAGCATTCTCTAGAATTAGAAATTCTAGCATGATCTCAAACTGAGAAGACAATACAATGCACCTGCATCTGTGTTCGTGTTCGTGTTCATGTTCGTGTTGTTGTCGTCAGCCATGTCGACGAAGAGCTTGTTGACGTTGGGGAAGCAGTCGTTCGGGGAAGAAATCATACGACGTGGTGTTGCAACAGTTGCGCGAGAGTGCTCCAAAAATACATGATTTCCCCTCACCCATACAATTCTACGAGGGGCGAGATTCTAGAGACCCTAGTGTTCCACCATTCGGTGTACGCCGGAGGATATGATGGGAAATACATGGACAACAATGCAAACTAGTGAAATGAGTTGCGTACACCTAGATGAGGAGCGACCTCTTTGTAGAACGAGGTGGCGAAACTAATGATCAAAGAGAATCTAAGGAGAGGAACAAATCAGATTCAGCTTCCACTTATGTTGAATACGAAAACATTTCAGCTTCAGATAGAAAACCATTTAGATTATACGAACATGGGTTAAGAAAACAGAAATAAAACTTGTACACATGACATAGGCCTTAACTTGGCTCGGCTCATTCCCGAAACCCAAGGCATGTGCCCATGGTGACGAGGCATGGGAAGGCATGTGGCGGAGGAGGAGCGTGTGTAGGTCTCTTTTTCTTATGTGTATACAAGTGGTAGAAGGTTATAAAGTGATCCAACTCCCACTAAACCAACAATATGAGAGTAAGCTTTAGTTCCACCTCTTTCCATGCATGAATAAGCCAAGCGGGTCTTTGAGATTTTCAGTTAGAAATTTTTGTTAATAAATATGAGGAGTGGTCCAATAATTACAACAATCCCCCGCCTGATCCCATCCGAGAGGCACACAAATTTTTCCTATTGTTTCCAATATATTGTTATATATCGTGCTTACTGGAGAATGTTAAGTTGAATATCAACCCAGAACTTTATGCTACACTAGTTTGCAATTTCAACTTCCACCTATAATTTTTTGATACACTAGTTTGCAACTTGAACAGTGGAGTGTACCTTGAACTACATGTTTTTTGCACCCTAGTTTCACAAAACTCCCCCCCCCCCCTTCCCGGTAGATTTCTTGGATGGCACAAGTCATAGTCGTCTGCAAAAATTTCGTGTCCGGCATATACTGCTTCCCAGCAGCTAGATAAGAAGGAGGATTATTATGCATCGTGACTGAGATCGGCGCTTATTAATGTTAGGCTCAGAAGAGGCATAAATACTTGAGGCATAATTCTAAGAATCATTGAAAGTTGGTCCCACGATGAAGAAGAGTCAACCATGTCGCGCTTCCTTTCAAACATGGTTCACTAACTGGTGTGTCCCAACACCGATGCGCTCTTTGATTATCGAGTATTTACAGAGAGTCGACTAGTACACATCATGTCCAACATGCCATCCAGAATACCAATCGTCGGCTACCTGCGGAGTAAGCGGTAGAGCCATTCCTAAAAGGGAGCACAATGGCGGAATCATATGATTTCTTTTTTAATCAGTCTTTTTCCACAAATATGTTTTCTTTTATCTTGAGCCATTTTTGGTTTTCTGCTTCACATAAAAATAGTTGTTGCTTACTTCTCGGGAGGGAAAGGTGCCTAGGTGGATTGAGACCAACTAGTGGAATGGCATCAATGAGAAGTGGTGGAAAAAGTGCAGTTGTGGCATATTCATGCGTCCGCTCATACAAGGGCATAGACACCGGCTGCAAGTTCATGGGGTGCCACTACAAATCCCCTATGTGCACCTTCTGGCATGGGTCGATAAATTAAGCTCGCAACCTGTTTTTAGTACATTGGTGTTGATGTGGAGATTGGCTGAGAAGAAAGAAAGGTGTTTGAGGAAGAGTTTCAGAAAGTCCTTGAGGAAGCAAGGGAGGAAAACCGGAAGAGGTTAACACAATTAAGTCAGGCTGCAAGGCTGTGGCCGAGGCGTTGCATCCAGTTTGGGAACAACTTGATGCCCTTAATCCATCTAATGATGAAGATTAAGGGATTATAAAGTTAATTATATTTTTTGTGTTTCCTTCCATTTTTTATTTTAACTACTTTATCTATTAAACCGTATTATTCTATCATAGGATTCGATCTTGTGTTATCCATCAAGGTATCTTTGTTGTTTTCCCTGAAACAAGTTACCGCATAATATGAGCCAAATATTGGACCTTTGAGCAATTACGGTCCATATAGCTGGGCCACACTTGCTCAACGGGCCCATAAAAGAAATCGTAACCAATGTCGATTTAATATATAGACAATGGATCGTAGTGCCCAAGCATCACTTCCTAGTCCACAGTCGTCATGCTACTGCACTACAAGTCCATACTAGTCACTCCTACTCTACCCTTAGATCCAAACCCAAAACGTAGTAATCCCTCCTCCCTTGCGTGTTTAGTCCCATAACACATTAGTCCCCAGTTCTTAGCAGGTGTGCTTAGTAGGTTTCTTCTTCCTCATTTCTACATATCTCGTTTCATCTTGATTTTCAGATCTGCATATATGTTCTTCTTTCTTGTTATTCACTCTTTTACTATTTATATCTATTAGATCCCCGGCAAGTTCATCGGTTTATGGCGCACCGATAATGGCGCTTAGATCTGCAGTGATGTCGATAGCGTATGGAGATAGAGGATCGTCCCCAAGATCTACGTGTGGACCATGGTCTCGAAGATCATCCACCCTTGTCTAGATGGACAATTTAATATATAATAAAGAGTGTCTGAATGTGTTTAGAGTCATAATGAGTCTTGTCCTACTTATGATTTTTTTAAAAAATAAATAGATTTCTTAGATCTAGGGATGTTGAATAGAGAGGAGGTCAATATGTTTCTATCTTAAAATTGAAATCAACACCCATAGATTTATAGGAAAGGCTTAATGAGATCCAAATGGATCTCGTAAGAAGTGGTTGCAGTGTAATATAAGGATTTTATGAAATGTATTATCTTATTTAGTGATATGGACATTACAATCTAAATGGAATGGAGAAAATAATTTATTAGTCTTGATTGTGATTAACTATTTCTGTTGTCGAAAGGATCATGAAACATGGAAAAAATAATATGACGCACCTTACCTGTATAGGACACTAAATTTTGTGCCATCTATTAGTGTACCTAGGTGAATTGGTGTGGTGCCGCAATAGGAGAGCACGTGGAGAATCTGAAGTTCCGTGCGAAAAAAAGCATCGAGTTTTCACTTTCCCCGATACAGTTTTCCCTAGCCTCTTTTTTTATCAGGCTAGCACGAGCCCAGCAATTAAAGTTGTGCCTCCGCATTTAAATGGCAGGCCCCCATGCCATATTGTAGCGATACCAAGATGCTGCTGGGCTTCCCCGGAGTTGGAGCTTATACCTCATACTCTAAGGTCTTCTGTGGCTTTATTAGAGAGCGGATGACTCTCACATACCGCGATGTAGGGCGCATGCATGTAAAAACAAAACTTTTTGGTCCCACACGATTACCCAAGAACTATACTTTGTAGATGTGATAACTTTATCAGTCCGTTTGAATCGTCGAGTAGTGTAGAAGAGCTTAGTGGCGGTGAAGATCCGGGCGATCCCCGCAGCTAGGAAAATTCCTCCAAACTGCGAGAATATCTCTTCCTTGGTTTTGAGAATCGAACGAACGATTCCTCTGCCGATATCCACACGTACTGAGGTAAAATCCACGAGGGCTTTGCCGGTCAGGGCTCAGCTCTAGTAGCGAGAGTGGTTTAGCTTTATGGCGTATGTGGACAAGAGAGAGAAAGACAACCAACCAAAGGGCTCCGACGAGAACTCCTGGAATTTTGGACGGATATGGCAGAGGGGGATTCTCTTTATGTAAGGGTGAGGAGAGGCAGCATCTTAGGAAAGGGGCAGCCAAGGATGCTCCCCACCTTTCCATGGACTGACGCCCCTTCCCATGCCGCCGCCCCAACGAGGGAAACCCTGGGGCGCACCCACATGGGTTGCTTTGGGGAAGCCCTACGAGGGCCTTTGGGGCATGGAGCCAGCCTACATGGTCCCCTAAGAGGCCCATGTGGCCATCCTTCGTGGTGATGGCATTTCAGCCATCCCTCTAGCCCTCTCGCACTTTATACTAAAGCCTTGAGAACACTAAATCTATTTATATGAATTTACTGGAACTTTTTGATAAATCCCAAAACATATTTAGTTCACTCAGGAATATTTCCAAAGATAGCAAAACACTTCCAGTAAAGTTTACCACTCTTATTTAGTGTCGGGTCTATTTAAGTGCACCTCTGGAACTATCCGATAAGACTGGAATGATTGTCATCCGTACTCTACTGAAATTGTTCCGATGTCAACGGAAATAATCTAGAGACTCTCTCAACTACATAACATAAATAGAGCTCTCACAACAGGTCGTACAAGCTTAAACGTGTGATCCAACAGGTTCAGTAATGCGCAGTTATGACTCCGACTAGCAGGTTTGGTAATGTGCAATCATGACTCTGAATACCTTCAGATCAATAACCACCATTGGGATCTGGACATCCGTGATGGCTCCTTTGCATACTAGAATAGATGAATAAATGGGCCTCCGTGTTAATGTACATGTTAATCCCTTTGCTTCATGATATCTTGATATCCCGAGGTGAGACTCTTTAGATATTCCGTGAATCAACTCTTCGATCACAATACAAGTTAACCTCGACCTGGTATCAATATTTTTTTCTTGTTTCATATGTAGATGATGTCATGTGATCATTATCACATTTTGTCTTGCAGACGATTAGTTTACATCACAATATCGAGAGGACCCAGAGCATATCTCTCCTTCGTTACGAGGTGAAGATATCATTCGTGAACTATAAAACTCCCGTTCATACTTTTGTATTTCTGAACCTTAAATTTTACATCACCCGGTTAAGGAAGTGATTATTGATAAGATCAAAGCATATCCTCTAATACGAGGCTAATAGATATTCGCATGGTCTAAGGAGTTCCACATAAGACAACACCTAAAGATAAGGCTACACTAATGATGACAAATGTGTCTCATAGCATATCAACGAATTAGGTATGTTTAGTACCATTATTTACTGAAACAATGTACTCCCTGTATTACTAGCATCCTTGTGACAATGACAATGCATGATCAAAAATGCTTGACCACAATACATGAGCAAGTCATATTTAGATGCAATACTAGGAACATCTTTCTTGCTTATCTCTCTACACGTGCTTGTGAGCTTTTCTTCAAATCTCATATTTGGGAAACACAACAGCTATAGCATAAACGATAAACTTAGTAATAAACATGGAGTTATATATAATTGTTGACGTCAGAAACCCACCGGCGGGCAGCGACTGGTCAACACCGTAGAGCCGGGAACAACTAGGGCTGCGGCTGGCCCTCCCGAGCGACGGCCGCGCCTCCTGGTCGCGCGCCGATGCAAATTGCAAGGGCGTGCCACCTGACCTCACTTGGTCAGGAAGGTGTGGATGATGCCTCGCTTAGTTTCCTGCAGGGCACACACGTACACGTTAAATACGAGCCTCGATCGGCTCTCGGTATCCCGTGAATCGGCTCGAGGAGCCGATCCTATGATTCGTCAGGTGGCGATATGGTGGTCCTGCTTGATCAAGATAAAGCATATGAGATCCACGACGATTTAGGGTTTTCACCGCATAACGGGATCATCCTACACGATACCTCGCGCTCAAGACGGTGATCGTAAGCCAATCCTAGACAAGGCCTAAAAACCAACACGAGGTTGATCCTGAACATCTGTCTAGGGCCAACAAACTACACCCTACACGCCGCTGGATCCTCCAACCCTTTGTAAGGCCTAACTATTGCAGATGTTAAACTAATCCTTGATGAATCAAGGAGCAACCGTAACGGATCAGATCTACTAAATAACGATCAAGCGGGGTGCCGCCCCTGCACTCATGATGAGGTACAAGGACGGCTAGATGCGCAAGGGTTACTACGAGAGCATATGATACAAGAACAATGCTAACCCTAACACATCTACGATAACTACGTTGCTCGCCATCAAAGGCTTCGCACAAGCAACGCATGAACAACGTAGGCAGGCTCGTGCTGCCTTCCAAGATGCGATCTAGGCAGCATGGTGCTTACCGGAGAAACCCTCGAGACGAAGGGGTTGGCGATGCGCCGAGATTGGTTTGTTTTGAACGTTGGTTGTTGTTTATTCCATAAACCCTAGATACATATTTATAGTCCAGCGGACTTTCTAATGTGGGCGTGCACCAAACCGTGCACGAGATAAACTCTAACTTCTACGTAGCCTACTATATAAAGATACACGGGCTAACTAGCCTAAACTCCGTGCATAAAGGCCGATTCACCTATTTCCTGATGTACATATCTTCAAATCCGTCTTGATACCTCTGCTTGGTCAAATTCTGGTGATAACACATGCCCCCTGGTTTTGGAAATGACTTTTCTCTCGTCGGGTCATGTCGTGGCAGAGCAGAACCGTCGCAGAGTCCTTCATCATGACAACTTGCCTTCCCAACCCCTCTGCACGATTTGACAGTTTCGGCACCACGTCCTCGGAAACTGTTTGAGCATTAAATCTCCAAGATATCCCCTTTATTTAACCGCATCAAACAGTTCTCTTCCTCATCCCCTTCGCATTAGCCTTCAAAAAACCCTCCTCTGCCACCATGTCTTCGTCTTCTTCGTCTTCCTCCTCATCGGATCCTTCCTATGTGTCCTCTCCCATCCGAGAGTCGACGCCTGAGTGGGGTACGCTGGCGGCGTACGACATTCTTGCCCCAACGGCGTGGGACCAAGAGGACCACGACTTCTCTGTCTGGTCAGAGGATGACAAATCCCTGACCGACGGGGAGAGTGACCCCCTCCTCCTTGCTGACGGGGACCTGGAGGAGGAGAGCGACGACGATCGCCTTTCCTGGGCGGACTTCACCACCTCAGGAGGAGGAGGAGGAGGAGGAGAACAGCTCCTCCGACGAGCCCCGGCCAAGCGATTCGCCCCTGGCCGGAACCTTAGCGACCGACGGCGACGCGCCGACGAGGAAGGATGAAGACAACGAAGGCCCCGCCGGCGACCGCTGGAGCAGCGTCGAAGAGCCGGAGGGAGCAGCGCCGACAGCGGTGATGACGGCGGCGATGAGGGCAGCAATGGCCCATAGATGGGATCCTTAGACTAGGACCAGCAGTAGTAGATAGGGCACTGTATCCCCTAGCAACTCCTTTTGAGAGCAATTTTAGCTCTTTATGTAAAAATCTGGCTATCAATGAAGAACTCTCCTTAATCTGATCTTGCCGATTCCTTGTATGCTAATTTAGCCAGTTCTTCCTCATCTAGCTTTGCCGACTGCTATCCTGACCCATGCTCCATGAGCCGATGGCAACGCACCGGACTCTTATGAGAAATTTCGAGATAGATCAATTCAGACCCAAGATTCCCGTCGAACAGGACCAAACCGTAGTCGCGCAAACCTTAAACCTCAGAGATCCAAACCCCCTGAGCTTAATGTTAGCTCAAATCGGCAAGACTCCAGAGTCAACGCCTTCAGGAGAATTTTAGGACCACTGCTGCAAATCTTGACCGCTTACGACTTTTCTTGCGACGCTCTGTTCTTTGCAGCAACAAACTGGTCCAAAGCCTGTCAATTATGACGGCTTTCTCTTCGAATTAGTGGTTCTATTCTGCAAGAATTCGCACCTTTAACGTGAGCCGATTCCAACAAGATTGGCTCCTCAGAACGAAAAACCCTTCAGGGCGAGCTGCCCCCCGAGCCTCAGTCAAGGCGAGAATAGTAATGAACCAACCAGATACGTCAGCATTGGTTTCCACGTTATCCAAAAAAACCGGCCGATTCCAAAATCGGCTTCAGGGCAAAGAAATCTCAAGGCAGCTGCCCCCCGAGCTTCTTCAGCTTTCATCAATGTAGCAGAAAAAACTTCTATCCAAAGAGCCGATGCAACCAAAACAAGGCTTAGAAAGATCAACCTCCCCCTTGAACTAAGAGGCCCCAAATGTAGTGGCTCTCCAACTCTTTTGTGAGTCCCCAAGTTGTAATGCAGCAACCAACCGATTCTAACCAGATCGGCTTTTAAGAGCAGCGAACCTTCAGGGTGAGTTGCCCCCCGAGCTTCTTTGGTTCAATGCGGGAGCTTTTTGACGAGAGTGTTGCTGAAATTGTCGCCCTGATCATTGGCTGATCGTTGCCCTGATGAGAGTTCCGCAGCCAATTGGTTGATCATTGGCTGTTCTCATGATCCTAGCCCGATCTGCATGTTCACGTTGTTCTTGTTGCTGGCCGGGGCTGCGGTCCTTCGTCTTGCGCATCGGCTGTGTTCAAAAAAATTCAATTTTCTCTTTTTTTTTACAGCCGATTTGCTTATGTATCGGCCCCCACTTTACCAGAGAGTACATCTTGAACTGCTTCACACTCTGTATCCTTGTATTCTATCCATCTAGGTGCCCCCCGAGCCGATTCTGTCAAGAGGATTGATGGTATCGGCTTTTTAGGTAGTCCCTGTTGGGTCAAACGTCGATCCAGGTAGAGTGGATGGTGAGGATACTTTTGACCGATTGCTGGACTCGATCACATCTGAATGTTCCTTCATAATTTTTTGGGGCCGATCACAAGGATCAGCCTCGCCACATTTGTCCATCGATGTTGCTCTTGCTACACGGTCAGCCCGGTGGATAGAACCAGCCTTACCCCGTTCTTTGTCACATCGATGCGCTCGCAGTCGTCCAAATTGATGCCTGAGAGCGGCTCCTGGCCTGATGTCTCCCAAACGTCCATGCCAGCTGTTGAAATCTGAATCATCCGCGTGGACGACTTCCACTTCGTCTCCGTCCCACTGTATTAGGCATTGGTGCATCGTGGATGGAATGCAACAGTTGGCGTGGATCCAATCCCTCCCAAGTAGTACAGCATAGGTGCTCTTGCTGTCGACAATAAAGAACGTCGTAGGGGGCTTCCTTCCTACGGTTAGGTCCACGTTCAGAACACCTTGTGCGTCGACGCTTGGCCGTTGAAATCGCTCGGTGTTACATTGGTTTTGATCAAATCAGCTGGACGTCCCAAACGACGTAGCATGGAGTATGGCATAATGTTAACTGCCGCTCCGGTGTCCACCATATTGACAAGTTGCCCATTGATGTAACCTCGCAAGTACAGGGCCTTCAGATGCTGTAACTTCTTTCTCGTGGCTTCGAATGACCGTGGGGCGCAGCTCCAATTGTGCCACAAGTGCTTCATATAACCTTGGAGCACTAAACTCCCAAGGATGAAGACCATGTTTGTGCCAGCCCGATGTTTCATCGCTTCCTTTATTAGAAGCCACTTTATTTGTGGCCGACCTTCTTCATCCAGGGTTCGCTGAATTTTGGCGGCCAGTCAGGCCGTGCCTTCCTCAACGCGTCAGATATAACCTTTCGGCTTCGCATGCGTAGTCGCTGAACCCTTCGTTTTTGGGAGTGGCTGAGCCCATCAGGACACCACCTTGGCCGATGATACTTATCCTCTTCATCATCGTCCTCTAGTTCCTCGCGATCTTCCCTCTGAACGGACTCAGCATGCTTGCTCCAAGGCGGAAGAAGCCCTAGACGCTCGAACACGGACACCTTAGTTGTACCCTTCTTCTGTTTACATTCCGGGCAATTGCCGATCGTTGGTACCGGCTCATTCCGAATCCCAGCGGTGTCAAGAAGGGGCAGCCCCGGTGCTATCCACGTTGTCCGGCCCCTTGACCCTCTTCTGGCGTGACGTTCGTACCGTCGTTGCCTCCGTCACGCCGACGGTACCTCCTGTCCTCTGCATTGGACCGATGACTTCTTTTATCGTCTTCGTCGTAGTGCCGGCGTCGATATTGCTGCTCATACTTGTTGAGAAGATGGCGCGCGGGTGTTGATACCATATGCTTTTCACCTCCTCTCGTGGTTAGGTACCGTTTATCGTCGCCTTGGGGCCGGTCGCGTGGAGCGGCTCTCCTTCACTTTATCATGGGAGTGGCTGTCCGCCTTGTTTCTGTCATGGCGGCTTCCAGCCCTGCCATGTTGACACCAAGGGAGAACCCTGGCTTCCTTATGCGGTGGCTAAGGTCCACCATGTTGACATCGAGGCAACGGACGTGTGTCTCCATTGAGCTTGATGCCGTGCGACGGGTCTTCTCACAGAGCCCGACGAGTTCGGTTTCGGGAACTGCCTTGCCCTTGTCAGCCAGGTCCTGACATGACAGGAGTTTCTTCCGCCATCTCAGATGTAGATGGCGATGTGGTTGATGTCGAGTTGTCCCACCGGGCGTGCCAGAATGTGTTGACGTGAAACCCACGGCGGGCAGCGGCGGTCAACACCGTGAGCCGGAACAACTAGGGCTGCGGCTGGCCCCACCCTCGGAGGCGACGCCCGCAAAGCCTCCCGGTCGCGCGTCGATGCAAATTGCGGCGTGCCACCTGACTTATACCTGGTCGGAAGGTGTGGATGATGCCTCGCTTAGTTTCTGCATGCACACACGTACACGTTAAATACGAGCCTCGATCGGCTCAGTTATCTTGTGAATCGGCTCAAGAGCCGATCCACCCATGATTCGTCCAAGGTGGCCGAATATATGGTGGTCCTGTTGATCAAGATAAAGCATATGAGATCCACGACGATTTAGGGTTTTCACCGCATAATCGGATCATCCTACTCAGGTTGGCCTCGCGCCGCGCACGGTGATCGTAAGCCAATCCTAGACAAGGCCTAAAAACCAACGAGGTTGATCCTCGGAACATCCTGTCTAGGGCCAGCAAACTACACCCTACGCGCTGGATCCTCCAACCCTTTGTAAGGCCTAACTATTGCAGATGTTAAACTAATCCTTGATGAATCAAGGAGCAACCGTAACGGATCAGATCTACTAAATAATCAAGCGGGGTGCCGCCCCTGCACTCATGATGAGGTACAAGGACGGCTAGATGCGCAAGGGTTGCACTACGACAGCATATGATACTAAGAACAATGCTAACCCTAACACATCTACGATAACTACGTTGCTCGCCATCAAAAGGCTTCAGCACGAGCAACGCTAAACAACGTAAGCAGATCTGCTCAGATCGCAAGATGCGATCTAGGCAGCATGGTGCTACGGAGAAACCCTCGAGACGAAGGGGTTGGCGATGCGCCGAGATTGGTTTGTGTTGAACGTTGGTTATTGTTTATTCCATAAACCCTAGATACATATTTATAGTCCAGCGGACTTTCTAATGCGTGCACCAAACCGTGCACGAGATAAACTCTAACTTCTACGTAGCCTACCATATAAAGATACACGGGCTAACTAGCCAAACTCGTGCATAAAGGCCGATTCACCTATTTCGATGTACATATCTTCAAATCCGTCTTGATCGCGGCCCACCTCTGGCTTGGTCAAATTCTGGTGATAACAATAATAAATAAAACTTATTATTATTGTATTTGCAGCATAACTCCTCCAGTCTCCCATTTGTACTAGAGTCCATAATCTACTTAAGCGTGTTTATCAACACAATTTTAAATCTCAGTGCCCATGATTCCACCGTGGTTTAGTCTTCGTCATCAAACCTGACACTCAGATCCTTATGACAGTTGTCATATCTCGCATGCCCTCGTTCAAGATGAACTTGTAGCATTTGAAATCCGGTGTTTTAACTTGTTCGAATTCCAATGATCAATAAAGTTATACCACAATATGAGCATAATATTAAAGAACAACCTTGTTTGTCTCAACAAACAAAAATATTTCTACCTTTATGGATTATTCACACAACATTTCTTTTTATGGATATCATGCAATACTTCATGTGAAATCCAAATCATGTTTGTAGTAATTCAACTTTTAATAAAGGTAGTTGAAGATTGGCTAATTATCTCCTCACAACCTCCCCCCCCCCCCCTCGTTATTTATTCCATTAGTAAGCAACTTAAAACTAGCAATAAAAAAGGTGAATAGGTATAAACTGTTAAATGATGACAACACCAACTTCCTTTGGGATCAAATTGATAATCTCATAACTGAGACACTTGATCTGAAGTTTCTAATGAGAGCATCATCAAACTAAGCTTTAATAATTTTCTTACTTATATCCCAAAAGTGTTCATAAAATTTAATAGGTAGACTACTACGTTCAAGAGCTTTGTGGTGATCAATGGATAAAATAGCTTTTTAGTCTCCTCCATAGTGTATTCAGCTATAAAATTTTCATTTGAACATTATCGATGACACTTCCAAAATAAAAAGTTGTAATTGACAGAGCTACAATCTTCCTATCGAGACAATATTATATACTCCTTCGACTCCATAATATTTGTAGTTTGAGTTCAGATTTGAATTACAATCCCGATAAGAATTATGGAACGAAGAGAGTAGTAATGATGTGTCATATGCCTCAGAGTGTGGCCCGATCTCACAAATTGACCAAGGGGAAGAGGGGAGAGGGATGGACACGAAGAATGAACAAGAACAAGATGAACACGCTTAGAAATAACCTGATACAATCCGGTTTTCTCTCCACGGCCCGAACCACCGCCCCGATAGAATCACTCAAGAGAAAGACACGAGGTAGAATCCCCGAATGAAAGATCGATATGCAAATGGTAGAATCAAAAACACTAAAGAGTAGTACAAAGTAGAATTCCCAGTCGGAAGAGACTTGTTCTACTAGAATCATGCAAGTTAAAGACCGATCACATAAAGAGAACCTTGGATACAACTCATAGATTTGTGTCTAAGAGGGGAGGGAATTCCCTAATCCACATAAGGATGGTTGAGGCTCAAGACTAGTTCTTCATATCATCAACTCTACGGTTTCTAGGTGGGGAGAGGGACATATATATAGGGAGCCATGACCTAGGGGTAGTTTAGGCATACAAAGGGGTTACACGGGTTGAGGCCCAACTGATATGGCTTATCTGGTGTAAGTAAACCGAAGACTCCGGTCTTGTCGTCTCGGTCCGGAGACTCTAGGGCAAGACTCTGGTAGGCCAGGAAACTCTCTGGAGCGTTGGGATCGCTAGGCTCAATCTGCTTGGGCCAGAGACTTTGGTGTGGTCTAGGCCAGAGACTTTGGTGTTGAGTGGATGAGGCCGGAGACTCTGGTGTAGCTTTGCCTGGAGTTTCTTTCTTTTTCTCTTTCATGCTTCCATGATGCCGGCCTTTAGTCCTCGGACATCCGTGACATCCTCTCTTTCCTCCGTACTTGTTGATGTATCTCTATCATAGACATATGATGGAGAATGAAGTAGCATACCATTCAATATAGGCAATTGTAGGCATGCATAAAGGAGAAGATTCGCCTTTGAGAGACGTGTTAGTGTTGACGCACATGATACGGTGAAAACCGAAGGTTGAGCCACAACAAGTAACTAGTAATATGTTGCATATAATTTTTTTGTCCACCAATAACATCATATCCATGTTTCAAAATATGAGTAAGATCGTGTCTCAGTCAAGCACTAGCTAGCTTTACTCATAAAGAACTTGGTGTTGCAATCTCCCAATGTCAATCCTATCAAACTATTTTCACTGAACTTATACTTTGTAGCCGCCTTTTCTCGTCAGCAGCAGACACCACTGCACAAAGGAGCAACAGCGTCGCAGAATTAAGGCTTAATAAAAATGATCAAAACGGCGCAGGTGCCATGGCGTGCTGCGTTCTAAGGAGGGACACACCTGTTGACACACGTCGCACAACATCTTTTAAAATATAAACTCTAATAATCATAGCCATTGGTATTTAGTACAGAGCTGCTTACTTGACTCGTGATATTTTTTGCCCTTTTTCTTCCCTTTTTCTTGAGATATTTAGGAACTAATGTTTTTGAGATTTTGACTGTGGAGTGTTGACATTGGCCATTTTTATATACGGACTGAGCTCTCATGTATCCCTTTCGTCCCAATTAACGGGCAGCATGCCAATTATGTCTGTTACAAGCACGCGATTGCATTCGAGTTCATCTTCTTCCACTTGATTAAGAATTCTTTGTTAATCTCTGACGGCCGGTGAGCGACATTAATCAATCAATCAATCAATCATCAGGCGGCTTTATTCTACTGTTCCCCATGAGAGTTTGCCCAAAACACCATCTAGAATCCACCTCATACATGGACGTGGCCTATTATCTTCCACATGTGATTCTGTTTATTCTTATGTAAAACTCGGTGTAAATTAATTGGAGACTGAAAGCGAAAAGAAAATATATCCTCAAAGTACATATCGCAGTCTTTATTTGAGTGTGATTTGGTGAAAGCAACACAGACCGAGGTATACTTTGTGTAAGAACTGCAACTCAGATGATAGATTCAGTTATAAATAAGCAATCGCTCAGCTGATCCAACCCAAAGCAATTGATCAGATCACTCAGCTTAAGTGCACAGCAACTATCAAACATGGCTCTCATAAGGGAGAAGAGACTTCCGCAACTGCAGCTCTCGCTGCCCGTCCCGCCCCGCGCCGCTGTCCACCGTCCCAACCCAATGTTCGCGCCGGCGCCGGCGCCGACGCCTAAGAAGGCATCGACACCAACGGCACTGTCCAGCCAGTTCCGCCTCTCCGATTTCGATAAGCTCGCCGTGCTGGGACGAGGGAGCGGCGGCACCGTGTACAAGTGTTAGACTATGTATAGCTTCTGTATACTTGTACGTATTGTACCATTGTAACACACCCATATATATATATGTGATAGGCCACCCCTAGAGGGTTGAGCCGGTTCCCCAATTCTATTGTCTTACATGGTATCAGACTTGATTCGATCTTCCGCTTCCGCCGCCGCCTTCAAACCCTAGCCGCCGCGCGTCGTCGCCGATCTTCGTCGCCGCCGCCATGGATTGTGCTGCGGCCTCCGGCTCCTCCAACGCGGGCTACCTTCCGGCCTCGCTCGCGGCTCTGCTCTCCCGCCCCATCGACACCGCTGCTCTGCAGACGCCTCCGATCGGGACGAGGAGCGTTGGGTCGTTCTTCTCCAACCCTCAAGCGCTCATGGCTAACACCTCCGGCGCCTCCTCGCCTGCCTCCTCGGCTGCCGCTCTTGGGCCTCTTGCCCTCGCGCCTACGGTCGTCCCGCCGGCCTGGACGGTTGGATCTTCCGCCACAAGGTCTGCCTTGATGCACCCTGCCCTTACGGCGTCCGCGCCCCCGGCAGGGTCCTCGACGGCGCCATCGCCTCTTGAGGGTGTTCCCTCCGCGGCCCTGCCCGTGCCGCCCGTTTCTGCCCCCATGGCGTACGCGCCCCCGGCAGTCTTCACGACGGGCTCGTTGCCTCCGCCGTTTCACTTTGGCAACCTCATCACCGTCAAGCTGTCGCCAGAGAATTACATCTTCTGGCGCGCGCAGGTCCTGCCGCTCCTTGGGAGCCATTACCTGCTTGGCTACGTCGACGGCTCTCTTCCTTGCCCTCCTGCGCTGGTGGACAGCGTGAACGGTCCGGTCTACAATCCGGCGCACCGTGTTTGGATGGGGCAGGACCAGGCGAACCTCTCCTCCATCCAGGGGTCGCTTACCCCGGCTGTTGCCGGGCTCATCGTCTTTGCCAAGACTTCTCATGAGGCATGGACAATTCTTGAGCGCTCTTTCGCGTCACAGTCACAGGCTCGTGCTAGTGCCCTCCGTCGTGAGCTTGGCGAGTGTGAGAAGCTTGACACCACGGCCACGGAATTCTACAACAAGGTCAAGGCCCTTGCTGACACGCTGGCGTCCATTGGACAGCCGCTCACAGATTCCGAGTTCAACTCCTTCATCGTCAATGGCCTTGACGAAGAATATGATGGCCTGGTTGAGATCATCAATGAGCGGGGGCAATCCAATCCCATGCTGGCACATGAAATATACTCCCGCCTTCTTCTCACCGAGCAGCGCGTTGAGGCGCGTCGTGCTAGCCGCGGCCGTGGCTCTCCTTCCGCGCACGCTGCCTATAAGGGCAGCTCTCCCGCATCGGGTGCTCCGACGTCCGGCAAGGGACCCGCGCCGTCTTCATCCTCGTCCGCTCCTCCTTCGACGCTGCCTGGCAGTGGGGGGCGACGAGTCTGCCAACTCTGTGGCCTTGATGGCCATTGGGCGTCCAAGTGTCATCGTCGCTTCCAGAAGAGCTTCCTTGGCCTCGGTAATGATGGCCGGGATACGCGTAACAATGCGCGCCAAGCCGCCATGGCTGACCGCCCCGCGCCGCCTCCGAAGTCCCAGGGGCACACACAGTCCTACTCCATCGACCCGCATTGGTACATGGATTCTGGGGCAACGGAGCACCTGACGAGCGAGATGGGGAAGCTTCACACCACCGAGCCCTACCACGGTTCCGACAAGGTCCACACCGCCAATGGAGCAGGTATGCACATCTCCCATATTGGTCAAGCATCTCTTCTCACTAGCCATGCAAATAGGAGTCTTCAGCTTCGCAATGTTCTTCGAGTACCATCTGTGACGCGCAATCTACTCTCAGTTCCTAGACTCACTTTTGACAATAATGTGTTTTGTGAATTTCACCCGTTTGATCTTTTTATTAAGGATCGGGCCACGAGGGACGTGCTTCTTAGTGGGCGCCTATGCCAGGGCCTCTATCGTCTGGAGCATCCTGGCGTCTCTCGCGTTTTCAGTGGAGTTCGCGTCTCGCCGTCACAGTGGCATGCTCGCCTTGGTCATCCTGCCACTCCTATCGTTCGCCATGTTTTGCGTCGTCATGAGCTTCCTACTACACCTAGTAATAAGGATGTAGCAGTGTGTGATGCTTGTCAGCAGGGGAAGAGTCATCAACTTCCTTTTTCGGAGTCTATTAGGGAGGTTCAACATCCTCTAGAGCTTGTGTTTTCAGATGTATGGGGTCCTGCCCAAACTTCTGTTAGTGGTCATAATTATTATATCAGTTTCGTTGATGCTTACAGTCGTTTTACTTGGCTTTATCTTATCAAGCGTAAATCTGATGTGTTTGATATCTTTGTTCAGTTTCAAAAACATGTTGAACGCCTCCTCAAGCATAAAATTGTTCATGTTCAGTCGGATTGGGGTGGTGAGTATCGCAACCTCAACTCCTTCTTCCAGTCGCTTGGGATTGCTCACCGTTTAGCATGTCCACATACACATCAGCAGAATGGCTCTGTAGAACGTAAGCATCGTCATATTGTTGAGACTGGTCTTACTCTTTTGGCCCATGCATCGGTTCCGTTTCGGTTTTGGAGTGATGCCTTCACCACTGCATGCTTTCTCATCAATCGTACTCCCACACGTGTTCTCAACATGAAAACTCCTATTGAACTTCTCTTGAATGAACAGTCTGACTATACTTTCTTCAAAGTGTTTGGTTGTGCTTGCTGGCCGCATCTTCGCCCATATAATAAACGCAAGCTGGAATTTAGGTCCAAAAAGTGTGTCTTTCTTGGCTATAGTTCCCTTCATAAAGGTTACAAATGTCTTCATGTTCCTACTAATCGTGTCTACATATCTCGGGATGTCGTGTTTGATGAGCATATTTTTCCCTTTGCCAAACTTCCTGTCTCCACCAATGAGTCTCCACCTTTGCATTCATCCTCTATTGCCTCTGACCAATTTGATGATGTTGCATACTCTCCTGTATTATTACCTAACCATGGTGCAGGCACTGGACGTGGAGCTCGCTTGGAAATTCTGGAGGCGCCGGTACCTCCATCGCCGGTGTCATCCGATGCGCACGTCGATCGTGCTACCCCCCTGCATGGCCTCGGTCCGAGCGCCCATGCACGCTCGCCCGACCCGCCCTCTACGCCGCGGGCCGCCTCGCCTCCTGGCACTGGGCCGGCCTCGCCCCGGCCTGCCACGCCAAACCCCACGTCCGCCTCGCCTTCGTCGCCAGACTCTCCTGGGCTGCTTCCTTCGCCGAGCAGCTCACCGTCTGTGCCGCCCCTGGCGGACCCTGGCTCGGTCTCTCCGACGCACAGTGCGTCGCCCAGTCCCTCGCCGGCTGGGTCATTGTCGTCGCCATCGCCCAGCCCTTCGTCGGCTGGGTCCTCTTCGTCGACGTCTTCCAGCCCCTCTTCGGCTGCACCCTTGACGTCGACAGCTCCAGTGCTGCGTCCACATACGCGCAGCCGCAGTGGCATTTTTCGCCCCAAGGAGCGCACTGACGGTACTGTTGCTTGGCATGCTGCGTGTATGACTGCTGCCATTGCGGATCCGTCCTCCGAGCCCCGCACATACCAGGCTGCTATGAGTATTCCTCATTGGCGAGAGGCTATGGAACAGGAGTATCAAGCTCTTCTTCGTAATGAGACGTGGACTCTTGTTCCTCCACCACCGCGAGTTAACGTCATTGACTCTAAATGGGTTTTCAAGGTGAAGAAGCATTCTGATGGGACTATTGAGCGCTACAAAGCGCGTCTTGTTGCTCGAGGATTTCGACAGCGTTATGGTCTTGACTATGAAGATACCTTCAGTCCAGTGGTCAAGCCTACCACCATCAGGCTTCTTCTCTCTATTGCAGTTACTCGAGGATGGTTCCTTCGTCAGCTTGATGTGCAGAATGCCTTTCTTCATGGCTTATTGGAGGAGGAGGTCTATATGCGACAGCCGCCTGGTTTTTCTGATCCTGATCGTCCTGATCACATATGTCGTCTTACTAAAGCACTGTATGGGTTGAAGCAAGCTCCTCGGGCCTGGCATGCCCGCCTTGCGACTGCTCTTCGTGCTCATGGTTTTACACTGTCTGCCGCTGACTCCTCATTATTTCTTCTACAGAAGACTGCAGTCACTATGTACTTGTTGGTCTATGTGGATGATATTATCTTGGTCAGCTCCTCTCAGTTTGCTGCAACTGCTCTTATTCGTTCTCTTGGTGCTGATTTTGCTGTCAAGGACCTTGGGCAACTTCATTACTTTCTTGGCGTGGAGGTTGCTTCTCGTGGTGCTGGCCTTGTTATGACACAAAAGAAGTACTCTTTGGACTTATTGCAGCGGGCTGGGATGCTTAAGTGTAAGACGACTACTACACCTATGTCTTCCACTGACAAGATTACTGCTGTTGATGGTGAGCTTCTGTCTTCTGAGGATGCGACAGTCTACAGGAGTATTGTTGGTGGTTTGCAGTATTTGATGATCACACGACCAGACATATCTTATGCTGTCAACAGAGTTTGTCAGTATTTACAGACACCCCGTGACACTCATTGGTCTGCTGTCAAGCGCATATTGCGCTATGTTCGACTTACTGTGTCTTATGGGCTCTCTATCCGACCGACTCCTTATGGGGTCCTCTCGGCGTACTCTGATGCGGACTGGGCTGGCAGTCCAGATGACAGGCGATCTACGGGGGGCTATGCTGTGTTCTTTGGCTCTACTTTGATCGCCTGGAGTGCTCGGAAACAAGCTACTGTGTCACGTAGCAGTACTGAAGCTGAGTATAAGGTTGTAGCCAATGCCACTGCTGAGATCATTTGGGTACAGTCCTTGCTTCAGGAATTGGGTATATCCCAACCGCAGCCTCCTATCCTTTGGTGTGATAACATCGGTGCTACATACCTTTCTGCAAATCCGGTATTTCATGCCCGAACGAAACACATTGAAGTTGACTATCACTTTGTACGGGAACGTGTGTCACAGAAGCGATTACAGATCAGGTTTATCTCTTCTAAGGATCAACTTGCAGACATCTTCACCAAGCCATTGCCTCTACCACAGTTTGAGGCTTGTAGGCGCAATCTTACCCTTCTCGATTCTTTAGGAAGTGGCTAAGATTGAGGGAGGGTGTTAGACTATGTATAGCTTCTGTATACGTGTACGTATTGTACCATTGTAACACACCCATATATATATATATATATGTGATAGGCCACCCCTAGAGGGTTGAGCCGGTTCCCCAATTCTATTGTCTTACAACAAGGTCCGGCATCGCGAGACGTGCGGGCTCTACGCGCTCAAGGTACAGCACTACGGAGACCCGGCCGCGGCCGCCGAGGCGGAGATCCTAGCCGCACTGCCTCGCCGTTCGTCGTCCGGTGCCACTCTGTTCTCCCCGCTGCCGCCTCCGGTGACGTCGCGATGCTGCTCGAGCTAGTGGACGGCGGATCGCTCGACTCCATCAAGAGCCGCAAGGGCGCCTTCCCGGAGGCCGCGCTCGCGGAGGTAGCAGCTCAGGCTCTGTCGGGCTTGGCATATCTCCACGCTCGCCGCATCGTGCACCTCGACATCAAGCCTGCGAACGTCCTCGTGAGCACGGCAGGAGAAGTTAAGATCGCCGACTTCGGCATCGCCAAGGTGCTCTCTCGCGCCGGCGACCAGTGCACGTCGTATGTGGGCACCACCGCGTACATGAGTCCCGAGCGCTTCGACCCTGAGGCGCACGGCGGGCACTACGACCCGTACGCCGCCGACGTCTGGAGCCTGGGGGTCACCATCCTTGAGCTCTTCATGGGCCGGTACCCGCTCCTCCCTGCCGGGCAGTAGCCGAGCTGGGCGGCACTCATGTGCGCTGTCTGCTTCGGTGAGGCGCCCGCGCTGTCCGACGGCGTAGCGTCGCCGGAGCTCCAGGGTTTTGTCGCCGCGTGCCTGCACAAAGACTACCGCAAGAGGGCATCCGTGGCGGATCTACTTGCCCACCCGTTTGTTGCCCGGAGGGATGTCTCAGTGTCGAAATGCGCGCTCCGGAAACTGGTCGCCGACGTATCGTCGGAGTGCCGGAGTACGTGATCCCCGTGGGCTACCGAACCATGCACATACATAGAATCAATTTTGTTAGCCATGTACAGTGCCCTACCATCTTTACTATTAAATTGCAGTTGGGGATGGTGTCCACTTTGACATCAAACATTGGAGCAATCCTAACCGTTGATCACTCTCAAATCGTCCATCAGATGTCATTCACACGTCCTCAGAAAAAAATCCACACCGCTTATACAATAAATAGAAGCAAACTTATTAGGCATCAATCCTTTCCATGTCAATGCACACGTAAAAAATCTTTACTATTAAATTGCAGTTGGGGATGGTGTCCACTTTGACATAAAACATTGGAGCAATCCTAACCATTGATCACTCTCAAATCGTCCATCAGATGTCATTCACACGTCCTCAGAAAAAAAATCCACGCCGGTTATACAATAAATAGAAGCAAACTTATTAGGCAGCAATCCTTTCCATGTCAATGCACACGTAAAAAATCAGGACTTAATCCCCTTTCCTTGTTATTAACGCATGCATCTCCCAAGAAAAAAGGGGCAGGCAATATTTTCATTCTATTATCGGAAGTAATACTTCCAGGAAGAACAAATTAACGCATGCATCTCCCAAGAAAAAAGGGGCAGGCAATATTATCATTCTATTATTCGGAAGTTATAATTTCAGGAAGAACAAATTAATGACCGCATAATTGTTGCAAGGACCAAGGAAAATCAAGACGCATGTAAATCACTGATCTCGCATAGAAACAAAATTAAGGTCTTAATTCCCTTCTGTTTTTACTTAATACCTTTCTCTTATTATCGTCGATCTCGCTATTAAAACACCCGAGCTTTTTTCCCCTAGCGAACAAACTACATCCAATCGCCTCCGCAGCAGTCCTATCACCGTTGATGCCCCACCGCCGCATCCTCTGCCCTGCCCAGCCCTGCCCTCGTTGTTGCGGCTCATACCGCTCCGCCCCTGCCACTGTGATATCGCACATCCAACGCCCCGAGGTAGGCGATCACGGACGTTCCTGGTTCCTCCTCCTCAGGAGAGGCTCCCACTCCTGCGTGTCGCATGGCTCTCCCGTCCTCACCATACCAACGAACCATGTTTATAAAATTTGTGTGTGTTCTCCAAATGTTCGATGAAACGATTCATTGGTTGCACTTAGAGCTAGGTGGGGAAAGCACATGAATCAAATTAGTTGTTAGACTCATACTTTGGTCCGGTTGCATTTTTTTGTGCTCTTGGAGATGATATGACATCTCCTGATGCAGCTTCATGCTAATACTCTTACCACTTCAGATGTAAAATTTCCTTGTGGTATGTCTTTTTCACTAGCCTTGTACTTGGCAATGTTTATATATTGGAATTTATACCGCCTGAATGAATGCATGATGATCTCATGCATATCGGTATTTTATTACACAATTATTCATTACAATGTTTGTGTTGCATGTGATTTAGCTTATGTGGCGAGGATGCTATTCGGGAAGCATATGCATGTCTCTATTCTGCATAGATACTTAGATAGTGTACGCCAATGATTTTATGCAGCGTCTCACTGTATTCTAAACTGCCATTGTTATGCATTTGTAGGTTGAATAATGGCGGAGTATGCGCCAGTCCTTTCGGGTTCTAGAGTTGATAATTTCCTTTGCAGTTTTTTCTGCATTTGGTTCTTAAATATAACTCATCGCTTGCTGGATAAATAAAATCCACCTTTATTTTGTTAATAATATTTATGTTTATATAAGCTTCGGCTACTATTGATCGAATAGTAACACATGTATACAACTCAATTCATTTTGCATACCAGGTTTGGAAATTTCAATATGTTTGGTTAACCCTTGTGGTCAATCAATCTTCCATTTCTTGGGATACCGCTGGGCCAAAGAAGGAGAGACTCGGTTATCCATACATTTGTAATCGTTTCTCACTAAGATCAGTTAAGTTGCTGAAGACATCATTAGAGGTACTGTTATATAAAATAAGCATGTGTGCGAATAATGACCGCTATGCCATTTTCTTCAGCTTCAGTATGAGGGTAACAATCACATAAAAAATTACATCTTCACACGATATAAAATATTATTAGTTTTTCCTCTAAATTATATATCGTCATGGCTACCTCACCATTATCTTCAGCTTTTGTACAAGGAAATGTTCATGGAGAATCCAGTCATCTAGGTTAGGTTAAATTTTTTGGGGTCTTAGACAAACCAACGAAGAATTGTATATTCGCCATTAGAGCATTGAGGATGGGCGATTGACTACATTTCTTATCAAACATAGATGCTAAATATCTGAGAAAATGAGTTGTCGTAAATACTCCATTTAATTAAATGATGAATAGTTATTGACACTTTTATTCGTCACTCAGTTCATATTAATCATGATGTGCATTCCACATGCACTTTTACTAGATATATTATGTTATGTGTAATTAATGATGAATTTAGTTTGATTAGAGTATCATCTGATGGACTTCTTGTAAAGAACTGAAATTCTGCAGTTGTGAAATACGGTTCGATATGATCATGAATGGCAAATAATAGATGGTTATATCAAATTTTAGATCACCATATTCAAAAGTTGTGTATCAAATATATTGTTCGAGAGATTTAGAGCATGTCCAACATTAAAATTAAACCATGTACATTGTTTAATGTAATTTTATTAACCAAAGGTGGGCATTGCATCGTATAGATAAATTGACATTTTCTTTCATGTGAATTAATATAAATTCAGTTGTGACATGATACACATGATAGATTTTCTGTGTATTAATTACTTTTGCTCGGGGAATTAAGAGCGAGCGGGATGGACAGATGGAATTTTTCTTTTGTGCAAAAACATACGTAATTGATTGTGACATTACAAATGCAATATATTATCAATATCATATTCACTTCTTCTATGTGAAAGACTGAGAGAGAAGATGAAGAGACCGATTGATTGTAGCCGGGGAAGAAACGGGTATATCTATGACATATGAGTGTGTAAATTCCAGTTAGTAGTAGATAAATACTTGTGCCCTTGATTTATAAGGGTACGAGTTCCTATTATCTTCCTACATAAAATTCTATTTTTTATAAATGACCCTGTATATTTTTTTTCTATGCACACAATTTTTCACTTGCGTCTTATTCATGCACGCGGCAAGGGAAGAAACTAGATAGCCGTGGCAACGCACGGGCATTCAACTAGTAGCATCTAACATATCAGTTAGCTTAGCGCTCACATAGAAATGTACAATGCTTAGACGTTAATAGTGTTTCTGGTTTAGCTAGTACTTCTTTTCTAATGGAAGCAGGAACTTCTTTTTTTTTTGCGGGGAATGGAAGCGGGAACTTCGACCTTGAATATAAGAGAATATTATTATATGATTTAATTTGAATAAATAGTAGATAAATAATGACTATAGAAACATTTTTAGATTAATCTAGCCTAGCTAGCTAGTACATTAGATGAACAAATCAAATCTAAAGCATTTCCGAGAACTATAAATTCTAACATGATCTTGAACAGAGAGGACGTAAACATGTCCAGTGCAATTCCATTCGCATTGGTGTTGTTATCGTAAGCCATGTCATCGAATAGGTTGTTGATGTCACGGAAGTAGTCGTCCTAGGAAGGAATCACTACTAGAAAAACAGGCTTCCGGTGAGCCCCATAAGTCGCGAAGGTAAAGGAAGCTGACTAATGGTACCTTTAGTCGCGGTTCGGGAGGCGAACCACGACCAAAGGCTCCGGGCCCGGTGGCGCTCGGCATGGCCACGGTTGTCGCGGTTGGCCAGGCCAACCGCGACTAAAGGTACCCGAGGCCTTTAGTCGCGGTTGGCCTGGCCAACCGCGACCGCCCCCCCTCTATATACCCACCCAGCAGCCAACACTTAGCCATTTGGTGCCATTTTCTTCACAAGCTTCACAAGTGGGTGTTAGGTTTGCTTTTGGTTCCTCTTATGCATGCCCCAAGAGCATGAAACAAACATGATATGAAGTGTTAGACACACTTGAGCTTTCTCATTTATTTTTTCCTCCTCGATCGCGGTTAGCAACTTGAACCTTTGATGTGTCGTTGATAAAATGTGCATGTGTGTGTAGTTCATTGTTTAATTTATATTGTTTGTAGCTAGTTAGTTTAACAAATGCATGATGGTTAATTATATATTTTATTATAATAATGCAGATGAATCGACAATGGATGTACTAACCGACTCTCCGGCGAGTTCATTACGGGTTTGAAAGATTGTAGTGGCTAATGAACAAGCAGGGGGGTTTTGTTATCTGTCCATGTGTTAAATGTAAGAATCGAAGGGTTACTCTTCCTCAAGAGATGTTCACTGCACCTGCTTCGGTTTCATGCCAAGCTATAATTGTTGGACCAAGCATGGAGAAAGAGGGGTTATAATGGAAGAAGATGAAGAAGGGGATGATTTCATCGATGAAAGCTATCTTGCTCATTTCGGTGATACTTTCATGGAGGATGTGAAGGTGAAGGGGAAGGTGAAGGGGAAGGTGAAGAAGAGGCACGTGATGATCCCGTTGATGATCTTGGTCGGACCATTGCTGATGCACGGAGTCGCTGCGAAACTGAAAAAGAGAGGGAGAATTTGGATCGCATGTTAGAGGATCACAAAGGCGCTGTACCCGGATGCGATGATGGTCTGAAAAAGCTGGGCTGCACACTGGATTTGCTGAAATGGAAGGCACAGCAGGTGTAGCTGACTCGGCATTTGAAGACTTGCTGAAAATGTTGAAGAATATGTTTCCAAAGAATAACGAGTTGCCCGCCAGTACGTACGAAGCAAAGAAGGTTGTCTGCCCTCTAGGTTTAGAGGTTCCGAAGATACATGCATGCATCAACGACTGCATCCTCTACCGCGGTGAATACGAGAATTTGAATGAATGCCGGTATGCACTGCATTGCGTTATAAGATCAGAGGCGATGACCCTGGTGACGATGTTGAGGGCCAGAAACCCAGGAAGAAGGTTCCCGCCAAGGTGATGTGGTATGCTCCTATAATACCACGGTTGAAACGTCTGTTCAGGAACAAAGAGCATGCCAAGTTGTTGCGATGGCACAAAGAGGACCGTAAGTCGGACGGGGAGTTGAGACACCCTGCAGATGGAACGCAATGGAGAAAGATCGACAGAGAGTTCAAAGATTTTGCAGCTGACGCAAGGAACATAAGATTTGGTCTAAGTACGGATGGCATGAATCCTTTTGGCGAGCAGAGCTCCAGCCATAGCACCTGGCCCGTGACTCTATGCATCTACAACCTTCCTCCTTGGTTGTGCATGAAGCGGAAGTTCATTATGATGCCAGTGCTCATCCAAGGTCCGAAGCAACCCGGCAACGACATCGATGTGTACCTAAGGCCATTAGTTGATGAGCTTTTACAGCTGTGGGGCAGACCTGGTGTCCGTGTGTGGGATGAGCACAAAGAAGAGGAATTTGACCTACGAGCGTTGCTTTTCGTAACCATCAACGATTGGCCTGCTCTTAGTAACCTTTCGGGACTGTCAAATAAGGGATACAATGCATGCACGCACTGCTTACATGAGACTCAAAGTGTACATTTGCCAAATTGTAAGAAGAACGTGTACCTTGGGCATCGTCGATTTCTTCCGAAAGGTCATCCAGTAAGAAAGAAAGGCAAGCATTACAACGGCAAGGCAGATCACCGGCCGAAGCCTGCGGAACACACTGGTGCTGAGGTATTTGATATGGTCAAGGATTTGAAAGTCATCTTTGGAAAGGGTCCTGGCGGACAATCAGTTCCGAAGGGAGCTGACGGGCACGTAGCCATGTGGAAGAAGAAATCTATATTCTGGGAGCTAGAATATTGGAAAGTCCTAGAAGTCCGCTCTGCAATCGACGTGATGCACGTTACGAAGAATATTTGCGTGAACATCCTAAGCTTCTTGGGCGTGTATGGGAAGTCAAATGATACAAAGGAAGCACGACAGGACCAGCAAAGTTTGAAAGACCCTGATGACCGGCATCCGGAACGGTTTCAAGGTCGTGCCAGCTACGCTCTGACCAAAGAAGAGAAGGTCATCTTTTTTGAATGCCTGAGCAGTATGAAGGTCCCATCAGGATTCTCGTCCAATATAAAGGGAATAATAAACATGGCGGAGAAAAAGTTCCAAAACCTGAAGTCTCACGACTGCCACGTGATTATGACGCAATTGCTTCCGATTGCTTTGAGGGGGCTCCTGCCGGAAAATGTTCGAGTAGCCATTGTGAAGCTATGTGCATTCCTCAATGCAATCTCTCGGAAGGTAATCAATCCAGAAGTTCTACCACGGTTACATAACGATGTGGTCCAATGTCTTGTCGGTTTCGAGTTGGTGTTCCCGCCATCCTTCTTCAATATTATGACGCACCTCCCGGTTCACCTAGTCGATGAGATTTCCATTCTCGGTCCTGTATTTCTACACAATATGTTCCCCTTCGAGAGGTTCATGGGAGTATTAAAGAAATATGTTCGTAACCGTGCTAGGCCAGAAGGAAGCATCGCCAAGGGCTATGGAAATGAGGAGGTAATTGAGTTTTGTGTTGACTTTGTTCCTGACCTTAAGCCGATTGGTCTTCCTCAATCGCGCACGAGGGGAGACTATGGAAAAGGCACGATCGGAAGGAAATCAACGATATGTATGGACGGCCATTCTCTGACTGAAGCACACCACACAGTTCTGACCAATTCCAGCTTGGTGGCTCCGTACTTTGAGAAACACAAGAATATTTTACGCTCGGACAACCCGGGGAAGCCTGAATCCTGGATTAGGAAGGCCCACATGGAGACTTTCGGCAGTTGGTTGAGAAAACATTTAATGAGTGACAATAAGGTTGTAGATCAGCTGTACATGTTGGCCAAGACACCATCTTCGACTATAACGACTTTCCAAGGGTACGAGATAAATGGGAATACATTTTACACGATCGCCCAAGATAAAAAGAGCACCAACCAAAACAGTGGTGTCCGCTTTGATGCAGCAACCGAGAATGGGCAAAAGGTCACATATTATGGTTACATAGAGGAGATATGGGAACTTGACTATGGACCCTCCTTTAGGGTCCCTTTGTTCCGGTGCAAATGGTTCAAGCTAACAGGAGGTGGGGTAAAGGTGGACCAGCAATACGGAATGACAATGGTGGATTTCAACAATCTTGGTTACCTTGACGAACCATTCGTCCTAGCGAAAGATGTCGCTCAGGTTTTCTATGTGAAGGACATGAGTAGCAAACCGAGGAAACGGAAAGATAAGAAAACGATCAGTACATCATGTGATGATCCAAAGCGCCACATTGTTCTTTCAGGGAAAAGAAACATCGTGGGAGTGGAGGACAAGACAGACATGTCAGAAGATTATAATATGTTTGCTGAAATTCCGCCCTTCAAAGTGAACATCGACCCAAGCATTAAGTTAAATGATGAGGATGCTCCATGGATACGGCACAATCGTAAGCAAGCAGGGACACAAGGGAAGAAATGATGTGTAATAATTTATTATTGTACCAAACTTTGTTGAATGAATCATGTGAATTATATTACCCGTGATGTGTTTGGTGTCCATTTTCGAATGATTCAATTGACTCGAGATAGCACCGATGATACATGAAATTTGGAGTGACTAAGTCATACTCCTGCATACATGAAATTTGGAGTGACTAAGTCATACTCCTGCATACATGAAATTTGGAGTGATTTAGTCATACTCCTGCCTAGGCGTATAATATGCATACTCGTAATCTTCATAGCCGCCGCCGTTGTACCGGTAGTCGTCGCCTTCTAAGTTGCGGCGTCGTGCTGTCGTCGTCAGCCGCGACGCGCGTCGTGGCTCGAATCGAGGGTAGCGCGGGCGCGGGATATCGCCGGCCGTGATGTAGTCCATGACGCTCTGCAGTCCGGCCGTACCACCATAGCCGACGGCCGGCCTCGTGGAACTTTCCAGGAGGCAGACCGTCCTCATACCTGGCGAGCGCCCTCTCACGTCGATTGATGAAGAAGGCGTCCCAAGTATGCTGGTTATCGGGATGCCAGGGGGATTCATCCGCTGCTCCTGCGTGAGGTCGAGGTAGTAGTGGTTCGTGATGGCCGCCCGACGCGCAGTACCCTGAGAGACGGGGAGGACCGGCACGCCGCCGCGCTGAGGCCCAAGCCAGGACGCGGTAGTCCGGTGGGCAAGGGGTTCGAGGCGCAAAGCCCTCCACCTGCCGGTAGGTTAGAGTGGGTGCGGTGGAAGCCATGAGAGAGTGATGAGAGATTGTAGCATGCTGGCCAAGCCGGGCTACATTATATGTAGTGAGAAATGGCGGGAAAAATGGGAGCGGGAAGACAGAGGCGGGAAGCGGGAAGAAAGTGGCGGGAAGAAAGAGGCGGGAAGAAAGAGCGGGAAGAAAGTGGCGGGAAGAAAGTGGCGGGAAGAAAGTGGCGGGAAGAAAGAGGCGGGAAGAAAGTGGCGGGAAGAAAGAGGCGGGAAGAAAGAGGCAGGAAGAAAGGCGGGAAGAACTGGTGGGAAGATTTTATTTTCTGAATTTTTTTAAATATTACTTGTATTTTTAAGATTTTTAAATGAATTAGTTTTATTTTTCTGAATTTTTGATATATTATTTGTATTTTTAAGATTTTTAAATGAATTAGTTTTATTTTTCTGAATTTTTTGATATAGTACTTGTATTTTTAAGAATTTGAATTGAATTAGTTTTATTTTTCTGATTTTTTTGATATAGTATTTGTATTTTTAAGAATTTGAATTGAATTAGTTTTATTTTTCTGAATTTTTTGATATATTATTTGTATTTTTAAGATTTTTAAATGAATTAGTTTTATTTTTCTGAATTTTTTGATATAGTACTTGTATTTTTAAGAATTTGAATTGAATTAGTTTTATTTTTCTGATTTTTTTGATATAGTACTTGTATTTTTAAGAATTTGAATTGAATTAGTTTTATTTTTCTGATTTTTTTGATATATTATTTGTATTTTTAAGAATTTGAATTGAATTAGTTTTATTTTCTGAATTTTTTGATATATTTTTTGTATTTTTATGATTTTGAAAAAGAAAAGTAATTTGGGACCTTTGTCGTTGGCTGTGGCCAATAGCGACTAGGTCTCTGCGCTGGAACGAAAAATCCGCGAAAGGACTTTGATCGCGGTTGGCTGACCCGCGACTAAAGGGTACCCTTTAGTCGCGGTTCGCCTCCCCAACCGCGACTAAGGGGGGCTATATTTTCCGGCGGCGGCGGTTCGCACACTTCCTTCGCCTCGATCTCCGTCTCGCCGATCGCCATCGCGCACCGCGCCGCACCGCCGGGCCTCGCTGTCGACGTCCCTCGCCGCCTCACGGTGTACCGCCGGTGCGTCGCCGCCGCCCGGATCCGTACACTGTACGTCGCACACCGTACCGCCGCCGGCCCCTCGTCATTCACCGGCGGCGCAGATCGAGAAAGGAGGAGAGCAGAGGCGCGCACCGGGCCGGGCCGCCGCCGCCGCCGCTCGCTCGCCCCGGCGGCGCTCTGCTCGCCAGCGGCCGCCGCGTGTGCGCGCATGAGAGAGAGAGGAGCGCGCGCAGACGACGAGCTCCGGCCGGCCTGCCTTTTTTTTTTTTAGTTTTTTTAGTTTTATACTTTGTGTAACTATAAGTTTTTTTAATTAAAAACTATTAAAAATGCAACTATAACTTTGAATTAATAAAAATTGAACTAAAATAATGGGTACTAAAAAAAGAACTAAAATTTTGATTTAATTAAAAACTTTGTCTTAATTAAAAACTTTGACTTAATTAAAAACTTTGTCTAAAAAAAGAACTAAAATTTTGACTTAATAAAAATGAACTAAAATTACCGTTGAAATTTTGCAAGTATTTTCCTATTTTTAAAACCCAAATAGTTCAAATGTATATCAAAATCATTAGATGTAGTTTTAAAACCCACTTGCGACGCCGGTCTCTACTATACATCAACCCACCGCAGGAATTCGACGGTGGTGAGAACTATTCTTTTGCGAAAGCGAGACTTGTTTATTAAACGGGACCCACCTATCAGAAAGAATACAAGTATAATAATAATATACAATAGGAATAGGAATACATTGATATTATACATCTACATACGGTGTGGTCCCTGGACAGATGTTAGCTAGACACGTCGGTGAGGCTGGAGCCAACCAACCACGAGCGCGCGGGCCCACAAATAAGTTCCCTCGCCGGGGGCCCACCCTCCCCACGAGCACGAGGTTGGTCTGCTCTATTCAACGCCAACGCCAACGCGATCGTCCTCGCCTCCCTCTTCCGCGACACCCTCTCCCACCCCTTCCTCGCCCCCTCCTTTTGCCACCGCTATTTCACCACCGCCACCGGTCTCTCGGTCACTTTTAAAATAACTTAACAAAAGTTTGTCACTTTTAAAATAACAAAAATAACTTAACCACCGCGCGTATACGGAGGGGGCCCTTTCGCCACCGCCCTTTCGGAGGGTGCGCGTATATGTAGAAGAGATGTGATAATGTTGGCATATACACAATTAATTTGTTTTGACTACATGTTTTCAGGACTGACATATGGCGGACGATAGAGCTGACCCGATTCTGGACAACTATGATCTGGACGTTGAAGACCATATATTCGGCATCATAAAAGGCGATATTCCATATGTGCCGACCGGACAAGAAGAAGATGATATCTCTTCTTATCTGAACCTTGACGGTGAAGATGAAGGGCGCCGTCAGCAAGATGATGCCGAAGAAACGTCGGTAAACGACGATCTTCAATTGGAAGTAGCAACCACCTCCGGCGCCGAGGTATATATATACATTGAGCCTCTGGTGATATACAAACTAACTGATTTGAATAAATATGTGTGTACTAAACTCTCTTTCTTATTTTAGCCCTCGGCCGGATCGTCGAAAAAATCGAGTACGTCGTCAAAGCGTGGCGCAACCAAGACGATGAAACCAAACGAAACATGCACCATCGAGGTTGTCGACGAAGCAACCGGCAGGCCGCTGGAGCCCAGCAAGAACGCCACCAAGTTTATCAGCCAATGCGGAGCCGTTGTTAGAGAGAACGTCTCGATCACCGTCCAGGAGTGGAATGAGCCAAAGAAGGCACGTCTTGGTTTCACTTTTGTCGATAAGAGAACAAAAAAAGATTGCTTCAAGAAGCTTATAGAACATTTCGTTCTACCTCCGGAATACCGCAGATACGATGAGGCGGGTAACAAGATTGAGGAAAACAAGGAGAGGTGCAAGCTAGTCAAACAGTTCGCTCTTTCTAAGATGGCCGACGCATTCCGGAAATACAAGCAAAATCTAGCCCATGACTTTGTCAAGCAGGGCAAGGATTTCAAAGGACAATATGAGAAACTGCAACATGATTGGCCAGAATTTGTGAAGCAAAAGAAATCGGAGCAGTTCCTTGAAATGTCGAAAAAATAAGAAGAATGCGGCCAAGAAGGAGTACAATCATATTATGGGGCCAGGAGGGTGCTTTTGGCAGCCTAGGTGGGAGAAGATGGAGAACGAGCTGAGGGCGCGAGGAATCCGTCCGGTACGGAGGGATGGGACCCAAGGGCCAAAAGCTGGTGGTACGGGCATGGGGGATCGCTGAACCGGAGAGGGGAGTGTGTTTATCGGGGCAAAATAATTAAACCCACCCAAAAGCTTATTGAGGCAATGAGGGATGCTCAAGAGGGAGGATCAAGTTCAACAGAGAGAACGACGCCCTGACAAAAGCCCTCGGGAATCCTGAACACGGAGGACGTGTACGAGGCATGCCCGGGGACATTCCGTGGAAAGTAGGGTTCCCCAGAACGATGACCCGTACGGTTACAGAAGCGTAAGAGAAAGATGGATCGGGATGCAGATGTTGTGGCGAAGCTGGTAACGGAAATGGATGTGATGAAGAAAACCGTGAGTGTACTAGTAGCCGAAGAGATGCAGCTCGGGCGCAGCATGAAGATCATCCAATGGATCTCGGAAGCCAGCAGAGAAGAAGCAGCGTGGCTTCCACGGAGGCCTCACCGGTGGTGCACCGACGATCGAAATTACGCACCGGAGCATCCGGTGGTCGGTTCTTGCACCGGAGCCTCCTCGCTACCCCGTGGACGATATAAAGGAGATGAAAGCATGTCATCTGTATTATCCTATCGGGAACATGTCCATGAAGGTAGCCACCGGCAGTGCTTTACCACTGGAGCACTCCACCACAACAACCCCATTCCAGATGGCTATGCTCGTGTCACGGTGGAGGAGATAGTCCAAGGGTTTGAGGACCTGGACATTGACATTGCTACACCTGAAGGGGCGACAAGACTTGGAGATGTCAAGCGCCAGTTCATTGGCAGAAGAAGTTTATCAAGTTTCCAGGCGAGGCGCCAAGGCAAACAAGTCCACCCTCCTCCGGTGGGGTGGTGGTGGTGGCTCACCACTCCGGCGGTAAGCCGACGCCCCCAATTCACCCGGCGGGAGCAGCAGACGCCCCCCTCCCACGGGTGATCAGACGCCCCCCCAATCCACCTCCGGCGAAGAAGCACAGTCCTGGGTTATTAACCCGGACCCTTACGTACCTGCCACAAAGATACCGAGCCATCACTTAAGCCTCTCCCCAAGAGGTCTTGGGAATGTAGTGCCGAGGAAGTCGAGGCGGGCGCGGCTGCTGATTTAGAGAAATGGAAGGCGAGCTGCAAGAAGAAAATAGAGGGCGAGCCCAAGCCAGTATTTTCTGATGAGCAAAAGAAGTGGGCTAAGACATTTTTGAACACACCGTCCCAAGCCGCGAAGAATCTCCCTGACGACTATGAACGTGAACTTCGTGTGCAAGCACTCACGTTCCGGAGGAAGCAGGAGGAGGCGGAGAAGCAGGAGAAGAAAGCCTTGGAGGAGGCCCAGAAAAAATTAGAAAGGGGGAAACAACAAGTTGCCCAGCTCGGGGAACAAAGTAAACAGTCGATCCCCCCGCTCATAGTGAAAGCCGCAGGTCCGGAGCGAGCCCCTGATGTCATAGCAGCTGCGGCAGCACAGGGATTGACTGTAGCGAAAGCCAAAGAACAAGCGGCAGCCTTAGGTATGACTCTTCGTGTAGCATTAGGCCTTGATGACGTGGCAATGAAGGACGTAGTATTTGGATATGTGAAGGATGGTCCTCTCGTCGAGCCTGCGCAGGAAGAGGATCTACCTCGACAAATGAAAGGTCTGGTAAATTGGTACAAGGCTTACATAAAACTTAAAAACGCCAGAGAATATATTTATGCGGAAGTTAGACATGAGCATCACTTCAAACATTACTATATAACAATTCATCGGAGTGAATTGTTCCAGCTGTTCAATCTGCGCGAGCTCGACAAATCTATCATCAGCTGCTATGTTCTGTAAGTGATTTATTAATTTCTACCCCATCTCGTTCATTGCCTGCACTATAAATATATATATTGTCCTAACTATCTTGTTGTGTACGCTATTATGCAGATTGAAGAAGCGGGAAATGCGAATAAGGCACACCCATGATGTTGGGTTCATTGACCCACAAATCGTTAATTCATATGTGTTACAACACCACCCCAGAGACGTGGAGGATGACCTGTGGATGTTTCTTACAAAACAGGAACTCAAAAGTGATATTCTATTTCCTTACCATTTTGGGTGAGTGTTTCTGTCTTGAGCACATTCTCTTTTGTTTACTCCATGCATGGTATGTGGCTAATCGATGAGTTATGCATGACTGTGCATGTATCGTGTCCGCAGGTTCCACTGGATTCTGCTAGTAATTCAAATTCAGACTCCACAGTTCTCGTCCACGGGAAGCTTTGGGGCAACATGAGAAAAATGATGCAAAAGTAACTACTTTCATTCGTTTGCGCTCTATATCGATCGGCCTATTACATTCATCATTTCCTAATATCAAGTAACTAATTAATAACTCTCTTGTTCATTTAATTTTCCTTGCCTCGTAGGGTTTGGAGACGGTTCGTAGATCAAAAGGTCGGTGAATTCAAAAAAGAGCTACATTTTAAAATGGCAAAGGCTGCGACCGGGGACATTCAGCCACCGGGGACCAATCTATGTGGATACTATGTTTGTGAGAGGATCCGGAGATACACCACTGAGCGGCAGCCGTCTGAGAACAACACCAGGAGGAATAACCTCCGGGCGACGCTTACTCCAGAAGCTCGCTTCCGACCACTTCAAGAGGAACTAGCTGGATGGTTGGCGAAGAAGTCATCGATCCTAGAGGAGAACACTATGTAGAGGACGTAGAACTTTATATGCACTAAATATATGTATGGAAACTTGTTCAAAATTGTATATGGTCATCCGATATTGAATATATATTTTATATTCCTCTTGAATTCTTTTTGGTTCTAATTTCAAATTTGTTTGAAATTGTACATTCACATGCATGTATACCGTAGAATATGTGAAACTCCTTCAAAATTAAAATAAAACACAAAAGAAATAAAACAATACAACTTAAAAAGTAACCAGGGAGGGGAACCAGGGGGGGCTAAACCCTAAACTGCGGCGGCCTTTAGTCGCGGTTGGCGAGCAGATAACCGCGACTAAAGGTCCTCCGCCCGGCGCTCGCCGCCGCCCACGTGGACGGGCCTTTAGTCGCGGTTCGTAAGGAACCGCGACTAAAGGGGGGGGCCTTTAGTCGCGAATAGTCGCGTTGCGCAACCGCGACTAATGGCGATGCGCAAGCCCAAGGCCGTTTCCAAGTGAATCACCGGACGTGGTGTTGCTAATAGTCGCGCAAGAGCACTCGCAAAATACATGATCACCCCACATACATACAAGTCTATGACGGGCAGGGTTCTCGTAGCCTACTATCTCATCCTTTGGTGTACGCCGGAAGATGGGATGGAAATATACGTGTGCGGCCGCGCAATGTAATAGAATGAGGAAATCTCATGTGTTGCATACACGTCTAGGGGGGGGGGCGACCTCTTTGTAGACAACGACGGCGAAACGAATGGTCAAAGAGAATCTGAGGAGAGGAACAAATAAGATTCACCTTCCACTTGTATTGAATAAAAAATATTTTAGTTTCGGATAGAAAATCATTCAAATTAAACAAACATGCAGTTGACAAAAAGAAACAAAAATCATACACATGGCACAGGTCCTAACTCATCTCGGCTCATTCCCGGAACCCAACGCATGTGCCCACGGTGACGAGGCATGGAAAGGCGTGCGTTGGAGGAGAAACATGCGTGTAGATCTCTTTTTCTTATGCTCATAAAAGTGGTAGAATAACCTCCATTATAAGGAGGCTAACATCCCATTTAAACTAGTTTGTGCTAGTCCCACCTTTCTCCATTCGTGAATGGGCTAAGCGGGTCTTTAAGATTTTCAATTAGAAAATATTACTAATGAATCTTGGGATGGCCCAATAATTCCAACAATCTCACACCACATATTAGAGGCACACAAAGCTTAACAATGGTCCAAAGTACTCTTTATATATCTGTAGTTAGTGGATAATATTAAACTAAACATCAACCTAGAACTTTATACTACACTAGTTTGCAATTTAAACTTCCTCCTAGAATTTTGTGATACAGTAGTTTGTAATTTGAATAGTCGAATGTGCCTTCAGCTACACGGTTTTGTGCACTAGTTTCGCCCAAATCCAGACTGATACTAGGCTGCCGCGAGGATTTCCTTTGGGGGAAGCTTATACGCCATACTCCATGAACTTTTCATGAGTTTATTTGAGAACACATGACTCTCATGGACTTGGAATTTAACATTTAGACTCCTATATGTGTGTTCTTCAAAAGAATGTTTTGTAGGAGAATATATCTTCTTAAATAAGCCACTTAGAATATTTTAAGATAAATATTAACCTGCCATAAAGATTAAGAGAGTATTGCATCTTCACGAAATGATATTGCTAATGTTAGGATATATACTCTCCTCTCAGTTCACGAGATCAACGACCACATAGAGTGAGTTACCACCATGGGCCACTCATATTGTCGGCCTCAGACCCATTTCCTTCAATGAATTGTCTATCACATTACTTGTAAACCCTTTGTGAAGGGATGTACCACGTTTTAAGATGTTTAGATACAATCCAGTGTAATAACTCCAAAATTTCTCAGTTTTCTAACAAATTTTGATCTCCTCTTCAAATTCTTTGATGACTTTGTATTATCCTTAGAGAAGCTCACGTCGATTATCACTATTTTTTTAGGATAGCGGTTATTTTTTCAACCATAGGTAAGCCATCAATAGTTGACATAGTCACTCTGCTTCAACAAAGGATGTCTCTAATGATGTGATTTTTTTTCCATTGTTAATCTCGTTAAGACGGTTTGCTGCAAAACTTCAGAAATAACACAACTCCAAGTGTTAACACATAACCACACGTGAGCTTAGTCTCATCAGCATCGAATATCTTATTTTAGTTACTATAACCCTCAAGTGTCATTGGATATAGAGCATAGTGAATAGCATAACTCATAATGTCATTCAAATAACATATAATTCTCTGAAGAGCATGCCCATGATCTCTCCTATATTTGAAACAAATTGACTAAGCTTGCTCACAGCAAAAGAGATAACAAGCCTTGTAGTGCTTGCTAAATACAAAAGCAAGCCAATAATTTGAGAATATTCCAACTGATTTCTAGTAATCCTTCGATTCTATCATACGTAGGATCATATTGTGTTGGAGAAAGATTGTAGTCGCTATACCCAAAATGACTCAATATCTTATCTACATAGTGAGACCGAAACAACGTAATTCCACCATCCCATCTTTCAGCCACTTGATGTTTAAGATTTCATCGGCTACTCCTACACCCTTCATCTCAAAACATGAAAACAATGAGACGTGAAATCTTTAACCTCCTTAATACCATTAAAGTTGGTCACAAACATCAGCATGGCACTGATGGCAACAACTTGGTGTATACCAACTCACTGAGACTCCAAGTGTAGATTGCCGTAGCAATCGTATTTTCCCCCACAAGGGTGGCTCAAGGGTTTATATCGAACTACCGGGAAATTGGCTTAGAGTTGTCTTTTGATTTTTCTTTTCAAGAAACCTACAAAACAAAGTAATTTCCTTGTGTCCCCAACTCTACCGTATGGTTGTCAAGCATGAGGTTTCGTATTAGTAAAACTGAAATAACTTGTAAATAAAATAAAGTAAACCAATCTCTAACTAGGTAAGCAAAGTAAAAAGATGATATTTTGGGGTTTTGGTTTGTGTTTGCTAATAGTAAAAGTATTTTTATAATTTCAGATTTAATTAATATGGGAAATATAAATGATAACAATGGTGTTGGAAACTTGTTTCTTATGATTAAAATTGGACTGGGGTTCACTTGACTACCCTCTCATAAAGGTGTAGTGAACATAAAACAATTCACAAGCAATATAATATTGATGAAACTTCATTATGTGTATGATTAGCATTCATATGAGCATCACATCATATCATGAGATGATGCAACACATCCCTCTTATACTCCTCTAGAAAGGGGAAACTCCAAGCAATCTAGAATTAAGAATAAACAAATCATAGCCTTATGTACTTTGACATGATGTTTGAATTACAAATATGTTACTTTGAACAAACAAGATTATCATAGCTGTCACTAGATATTTATAGCACATGAATTCACTTAATCCCTAGTGAGGTAACAAAAGATAGGTAAAAACCATAGTAGATCTTAAATTTGTTGTCGCTATTCAATCACTACCACCATGTTACTCCAAGTAATACAAATGTCCCCCCCCCCACACACACACAATTTCTCTTATAAAAGTTGGATCAAAACAAGCACTTAAGAATGGAGTACATGATATGCATCTTCTCATACATCTTACACACAATAGGATTCCAATCTCAAACATCAACTCATAAAATAAAGATCCACCATATAGGAATTACATATATGACCATAATCATGTAGGGTAGCTCATATGGTACTATATCATTAATAGAACAACAGAGAAATAGATCAAGCCACTGCCATAAACCCATAGTACATATATGGACTACTCCCTCATCATCATGGTGATGATGGTGGAGATGTTGGAGAAGGTAGAGATCCCTACAATCTTTGTTGGTTCTACCTCTATTTTGGTGTTTCGGTGTTTCTGCGGCGCTCTCCTCCCGAGATACGTAGGGAGCCCTTTTTATAGGCATTTTCAGGTCAAAACATCGATCTAGAGATGAAGATGGACGGCTGGCGATGCTCGGGGGGAAAAGAGCCTAGGTGGGGCGGCCAAGCCCTTGGGCTGCGCCACTTGGCCTCTTTCGGTCCTTAGGGCTCCCCTTGTGAGGTCCCAGTGCTCCAGGCCTTTCTCTTCACGAAATATTAAGCCTCGGAAAGTCTCATGTCAATTTGACTTTGTTTAGGTCCCTGAAAGTAAAAATACATAAAACAAGGTTTTCCTGTTATGCGGAGTTATAACCCAAATAAGGGGGTCATTGGAAAAACCTCCAAAATCAATATAAAACATGGATATGACATTATATAAGATGCAAATATCTCAGAATATGTGGCTATAAACTACAAAGTTCATGTATGCATTTTACATGCATCAGCCATTAACATGGAAACAAAGGATAACTCCCTTGACCCACCATGACCGTAGTATACACACTTATCGGATTCATTTATAACAAAGCTACAATATTTAAAGTTTTTTTAAACTTCTCATGGCACTGCTTAGGGGCTTGCTTAATACCGTACTAAGACTTCAACAACTAGCACACCTTTCCTTCTTGACAATGTACTACACATCTATCTAGTTGTTTGACGTAAACTTCGGCATCCAACCCTTCATTTAGGAAAGTCATTTTAACATCCATTTGATGAACAAGAAGATCGTTTGAAACAACCAGTAATGGCAGTACTCGAATGGTGGTCAATGTGGCTACATGTGAGTAAGTATAAAAGAAGTCTTTGCATTCCTTTTGGGTATAACCCTTTGCCACAAGTTTGTTCCTTGAACTTCTCAGTAGTACCATCGGCATAAGCTTCTTCTTAAACACACACTTACATACTACAACTTCCCCCATAAGGAAAATCAATGATCCCCCAAGTTCCATTAGCTAAAATGGAATCCATCTCGCCGCAGACAACTTCCTTTGAGTAGTATGTATCTCGAGATGCATAGACTTCTGAAATATAACTAGCAGTGTCATCCATAAGGTACATAATGAAATCACCATGAAATGAATTTGTAGTGATATGTCTCTTGCTTCTTTTAGGAGTTTCAATGTCATCCTCCACCACCTGTGGAGCACCATCAGGTCTTGTACTTGTCATCGTCGTCTCCTTTGCCGTCGGATGGTACGCCTCACATGTGTCACCGCCCAAACCTCGTCGCTCGCCCAGTTGCGTCTGCAGCACCTACGGCGCCACATGCGAGGTTGGATTGGAGCAACCTCGTGCTTCGAATCAATCCCATATGACTGCTTCCACACTCCTTCACTAAATCTCTCTGCCTTTCGCTTCACGCCCTCGACCGTCACGATGGTAGCCGGGACTCTGGTAGCCTAGGGTTCGGGATTGGGGATTCCTCTCTACTTCCTCTTTTAATTGCTAAAGGACCTCTCGGGACCTAAATCAATCCACTTAACAAGATTTAGTAGTTTTGCAAGTTGTGGTACTAAATTTTACATTTGGTGGAAATCTAAGCTACCAAAATCCTATATGACTCTAGAAGAAAACTCTTTTGTTCGGGGTGTGTTGATAGCACACTACGCATTTCCAGCTTTGACCACACGCCTGCTCCGTCTACACAAAAATAGCAGCATACATGACAATAAATGACTATATTATTACTGAACTACATGTCAAGAGGAATCTAGCAACATAAATTTAGTGTCGTAATAAATGACTATATTGTTACTGAATGGTTGGAGTATTTTTTTCTAGAGAGTTGCTCAAAGTTAATAAAGTTTAACTTAAGACATGTGTAAACACACTTATTAAATGATGGAGGGTGCACTGATACACACAACCAACAACGGTACCCACATCGAGCCGACTAGGTTTCCCCAACCATTCATCGACCTCGGGGTTCTTAGCATAAAACTACCACATTTGTGCAAAATGCGGAAACTACCACTTTGCAATTTTTTCGCAAATATCTGCCACTTTACTGGGTATTTTTGCAATGTGCAGTAATCTTGAATGGAACGTGAATTGACATCAAATCTGATGAGTGGGACCCACCTACAGGGATGACGTGGCAAAACCTAATTAATTTCCCGAGATGGAAATACCTAAAAGAAATACAAACGTATCTAAAAGAAATGAAAAAAGTCTATAACTCTGCCCAACCAGTTCCGTGAAGGAGCTCCCCCTATCGGAGCTTGCCCTTGCCGGAGGTTGACCGTGATGCGCTGGAGGAGCTCACACGCGTCGCATCGACTATCCCTCATTCGTCATTCCTCCGCGACCGTGCCGCCCTGCCGGAGCTCTCTCACCCGGGCCCTGGCGGAGGTCACCCGCGCTGGCACCTAACGGATCTGAGGAAGGAGACAACTCCCATAGTATTTTATTTATTTATTCTTTAAGAATAGTTTTTTAATTGAGCCCACAAGCTTTGTCCACCTCAGCAAAACTAGCCTTGGCAGGTGGATCCCACTAGTCAGAAATGGTGTTAATCCGTGTTTATTCGATATTAGTGCACATTGCAAAAAATCTATAGCGGAGTGAAGATTTTTGCAAAAAAATTGTAAAGTGGTAGTTTACATGCAGAAGTACATGACAAATGTTTTATGTGTAGGTTCAGTTAATCCGACAACTTGTCTAAGAAACCATTCCATACAAGTTAAATTTCTTACAAAGCCAAGAGAACAATGCAAACCTTAGTGGAAATCATACATTTTACCACAAAGTGGTGCAACCCCTGGCCCGGTACTTGTCTCAAGAAATGAACAATGAGATACAATATGAATAATTTCAGATTAAGATTTTGCACCATTGTAGGATACATTAAGAACAAAAATTCAAACTTTTATAAAACTTTAAATATAACTTTTAATTTTTTTAAAGGGCTACATGTAGCCTAGTCTCCATTTGTACACTCATGTACCAGAAAGATGTAACTCTTCTCAAATAGAACTATAGGATAACATCTATCACTCGAACAAGTGACTTAATGCTCATCACAATACATGTATCATGACATAAGATGCCAAGTCCTAACTCTCAAGTATTGCTACCAAACAACACTAGTGCTAATTCGACTCATTAATCCCCTCAAATGCTAGCACACACAGTAGAGCTCGCTGCCAAACACAAGAAAGATAAACACTACTTGGCAACCATGTCACCATATTATACCATTCTAAACATGTCTCGCAAAATACAAAAATAGCCCAAAATAACTAAGGACACATGGAAGTCAACAGCTGACCATAAAGAGTACCAAACTTATGGGTTTTTTTCCCACAATCCTGTCCATACAAATATTTCAGAGCAGAATAGGACATGCGTTCAGGAGTAGAGAGCTCTAACCTGATCTTGAGGTCATGGCTGACGCATTTGAAGGCATTGACAAAGTCCTCCTCCTAGATAGAATTGGACCCCTTGTCAAACAGCTCTTGGGCCTGATCACATGTTTCCTCTAAATCTCCTCCATCCTCACCACCCGCATACGTCCAAAACGTATCTACTTTTCCGAACACTTTTGCTATTGTTTTGCCTCTAATTTGTGTATTTTGGATACAACTAACACGGACTAACGCTGTTTCAGAACTGCTCTGGTGTCTCGTTTTTGTGCAGAAATCCAACTTTCGGAAAATCCTCGGAATTTATGCAGGGCCTATTTTACCAGAATACTGACGGATCCAGAAGGACAAGTGAGGTGGAGGCCCGAGGGCCCCACACCATAAGGCGGCGCGGCCCTATGGTGTGGCCCCCTCGGCTGGCCTCCGACGCCCCCCTTCGGACTACTTATTGGTTTCGACCTGAAAACGCACGGGGAGAAGTCGAAGTCGCCGAAACCCTCCAGAGAGCCGCCACATCGCGAAACTCCGCCGCGGGAGGAAGTCTCCGTTCGGCACTCCACGGGGAATTGGAGGAGATCTTCACCGCCATCACCGCCAACGCCTCTCCATCAACCAGCAATGTTTCCCCCATCCATGTGTGAGTAATTCCCCCGCTGGCTGAAGGGGATGGTAGGGATTGGATGAGATTGGTCATGTAATAGTCATAAGATTGTTAGGGCATAGTGCCTAGTATCCGTAGATGTCACTTTTATGATATTGTTGCAACTTGTTATGCTTAATGCTTGTCACTAGGGCCCGAGTGCCATGATCTCAGATCTGAACATGTTATTGATTCATGAAGATATTCGTTGTTTATGATCTTACCTGCAAGTTGTATACACATGTCGCTGTCCGGAACCAATGGCCCCGAAGTGACAGAAATCGGGACAACCGGAGGGAATGGTAGCGATGTGAGGATCGATGTGTTCACGGAGTGTTAATGCTTTGCTCCTACTCTATTAAAAGGAGTACCTTAATATCCAGTAGTTTCCCTAGAGGCCCGGCTGCCACCGGCTGGTAGGACAAAAGATGGTGTGCAAGTTTCTCATTGCGAGCACGTACACTATGGAACACATGCCTATTGATTGATTAGTACTTGGATACCGCTTTATTATTATCTGCAAATGCCCATGCTTTGATTGTTATATGAGTTTCTCTCATCCATGCAACGCCCGTTAAATCCGTCCCCGTGCCTACAGTATTTTAATCCTGCTGTTTACTATAATCACTACGCTGTCTTTATTCCACTGCTCTGTTATTTCACTATTTCCACTGCCATAAACTGTTACCGATAAACTCTTGCGAGCAAGTCTGTTTCAGGTGCAGCTGAATTGACAACTCTGTTAAGGCTTACAAGTATTCTTTGTCTCCCCTTGTGTCGAATCAATAAATTGGGTAATACTTCCCTCGAAGACTGTTGCGATCCCCTATACTTGTGGGTCATCAAGACTATTTTCTGGCGCCGTTGCCGGGGAGCATAGCTTTATTTGGAAGTTCACTTGGATTGATATTGTTCGCTGCAAATTCTCCATCATGGGTAAACCTCGCGATACTAAGATCGCCATATTACCATCCACTACAAGAAAAGGTACAACTCTTAGTACCTCTGCTGCTCTTGATTCACCATCTGTGATAAGTAAACTTGTTTCACCACCACAAGCTTCAAATGCTGGTACTTCTGCTGAATCTGAAAATTCCTCTTATAATTGTGATGATGCTTCTGCTGTGCTTGATAATGTTGGTTCGTTAGGATCTTTTCTAGATGCTACAATTGCTAAGTCTAGACAAATTGAAAATACTGAAACTCCTAATGAAAATGCTGCTACACCTGTTAATTCACCTGAGTCTGTTGAATATTCTAGTGATGATCTTGATGAAGATTATGTAGAGCTTGATGATGATTTTATTGAAAAATGCAATGCTACTACTGATGCAAGAAAAATTAAAAAGTTGCTTGCAGAACATGCTGTTAGATATAAACCATCTCCTGATCCTAAATTTGCCACATCTCCTATAAACATTAGGGATAAAGATTATGATTTTTCTCTTGATCTATCTCATATAGCTATTGTTGAGAAAACACCCTTTTGTGGTACTGAAAAAGAAAGTGCTGTTGAACACATGACTGAGTTATCTACTCTTAGTGGCGTGTTTTCTGATGATGTCAAGATGCGTACTTATTTTGTCGCTAAAATTTTTCCTTTCTCATTAAAGGATGATGCTAAAACTTGGTATAATAATTTGCCTCCTGGTTCTATTAAAAGTCCAATTGACTTGCGTGATGTTTTCTTTCGAAAATACTTTCCTGCTAGTGCTCAACACGCTGCTTTGCAGAGAATTTATAATTTTGACCAGGAAGATGGAGAGAAATTGCCTGAGGCTTGGGCGAGATTTTGTTCTCTTATTAGAGCTCAGCCCGACCATGATTTGGAAAAGCATGATTTACTTGATATATTTTATAGTGGACTAACCATTGAGTCTAGGGCATACCTGGATAGTTGTGCTGGTTGTGTTTTCAGGAAAAGAACTCCAGACGCTGAAGAATTATTGGCAAAAATAGGCCGGAATCATGATGATTGGCCTACACCTGAACCAACCCCGACACCGATAGTGAAGAAGAGGGGTATAATTAAATTAAATGATGAAGATATGAGGGAAGCCAAGAAGTCTCTTAAAGAGAAGGGTATTAAACCTAAAGATGTGAAGAATTTACCTCCTATAGAAGATATATGTGAGACAATTCCCCCTTCATCCATGATTGAGGTACACTCTCTTCAACGCTTTACTAGGGAAGATATTCCGTATTCAAAACCTCCTGCTCAATGCTTAGATGAGTTTGATAATTATATTGTTAAGCAAGAAAACTTTAATATGAGAGTAGAGAATCATTTAATGGAAAATTCTCGAGCTATTAGTGAATTGCATGGTATTGTGGAGAGAACCTCCAATGATGTTAAGATACTTGTCAAACATTTTCAAATGGTTCAAACTCAAATTGATCAACTTACTAAAGTGCAAAATGACTTGTTGGGAAATAATTCTAAAGAAAAACATGCTTATGAAGTAACAACTAGAGGTGGTGTTCTACCCAGGATCCTCTATATCCTGAAGGGCATCCCAAAAGAGTTGAACAAGATTCTCAACTAACTAAAACTAGTGCTCCATCTAAGAAAAAGAAAAAGAAACATAAGAATGTTGTAGAATCCTCTGAACCTGTTAATGATCCTAATAGTATTTCTATTTCTGATGCTGAAACTAAAATTGGTAATGAACATGAGGAAGATAATGATAAGAATGATACTCCTGATAAAGAAGAAATTGAAAAAGAACCTGAAAAGCATGCTAAAAATAAAAAGTACACTAAAGAAGATTTTATTACCGAGAAACATGGTAATGAAAGAGAACCTTGGGTTCAAAAGCAAATGCCTTTTCCTGCTAAGAAACTAAAATCAAAGGAGGAGGAACATTATAATAAATTTTGTGATTGGATGAAACCTTTATTTTTGCAAATCCCTTTGACTGATGCTATTAAATTGCCTCCTTATTCAAAGTATATGAAAGATATTGTTACTAACAAAAGGAAAATCCCCAATGAGGAAATTTCCACTATGCTCGCTAATTACTCCTTCAATGGTAAGATTCCAAAGAAGTTGGGCGACCCAGGTATACCGACTATTCCTTGTTCCATCAAGAATAATTATGTTAGAATGCTCTATGTGATTTGGGAGCAGGTGTTAGTGTGATGCCTTTTTCTCTTTATAAGAGACTTGATTTAGATAAATTGATACCAACTGATATATCTTTGCAAATGGCTGATAAATCTACTGCTATTCCCGTTGGTTTATGTGAAAATGTTCCTGTTCAAGTTACTCAGCATTGCTTGATATTAACTGATTTTGTTGTGTTGGAAATGCCTGAAGATGATAATATGTCCATTATTCTTGGAAGACCTTTTCTTACTGCAGGGGCTGTTATTGATTGCAATAAAGGCATGGTTACTTTCAATGTTGATGATAAGGAACACACTTGTCTATTTTCCCAAGAGGATTGATAAAGTATGTGGAGTCAATACAATTTTTAATGTGAGAACTATCAAAGTGGGATCCATTGATTGTCCTATATATGAGCCTAAAGAAGAATATCAAACTCTTGTGATTGGATCCATATCAATTCAATATAAGGTAACATGATTGATTTGAGGTTTATTTCTTCTTATGTCATATAAAATTTATTTGGTAGCAAGACTTGATCAACCTTGTTAACAAGTATATTTTATTGCATAAAAGAGCTAAGCAACATTTCTTTCTTTCTTTCTACCTTCACCTATTTTACTTGCTGTAGCACTTTTGTTTTGCAATATGCTTTAGTCATTTAAGATTTTAGAAATCATTTTCCTGCGCAGTAATCATTAATTTAATACCCAGAAATGTGCATTTTTCGAAAAAAATTACAAAAATTACACCGTTGGTCCTATTTTTCGACGAGGCACCTGGGAGCACCAGAGGATGACCTGTGGGGCACCAGGGGGTGCCACACCATAGGCCGGCGCGGCCAAGGGGGGCGCGCCACCTTGTGGTGTGGGCCACCCTTGCCCCACTACATCATCTCTTCCTCCCATCTTCTCTCTCCCGAAAAACTCGTACCAAGTTTCTCTCACTCGTGTTTCTGCTCAAGAACTCGCGATTTTTCGATATCCTTGCTCAGCCCAGATTTTTGTTTGAAATTTGGCACATTTACTCCCTGGTATGTAACTCCTTTGATTGTCCAATTAGAATTTCATTTAGTTGAGTATATCTTGAATATTTTGCTGCTGTAGATAACATGTTTAGTGAGCTTGCATGCTTGTTCTAGGTGGAAGAAATTTGTTTTGATGCATGTTTAGTACTCTAGCAAGTTCCTATAGTAGTTCCCTTCAATTACATACCTTGAAATCAAATTTTATAATGATTGTTGAAAAATTTCAGAAAATGGAAGGGAGTATGCACCAACTTAACCAAGAAGAGTTGGAGGTACAGCAGGTCATGAGAGTTAATCGTGAAGAGGGAGTATACCCCTCTTATTATCCATGCACGGATTTTATGCGGAATGCAGGAATCCTGCAAGACGTTCAAACACTAATTTCCAATGCAGGATTGGGAGATTTTACTGTTGGTGAACCTCACCAATGCTAAACTAACGGTGTCGGTTGTGCAGGATTTCGAATTTCACCGGTCTCAAACTGACCCCATGGTCCGGTACAAGATTTATAACAAAACTATCGACTTGCCTTTCTGATTTTTGTACAAATTAGAGTGCCGCGATGGGGATCTTGCGAGAAGATCGGGGAACACCGCGGGAGCTCTCAAATCTTTATACAAGGATTTGTAATGGGAGGAGCTTCTCCAATGATAGTGGTAAGATTAGTAGCATTCAACCCAGCCATCCGCTACTTTGCCTATTTCATTACAAAGTGCGTTCTTGCGAAGGGACTGGAGGTAAATTATCTGTCCAAGATTTGCTTTCTTAGCTGCTGCTTTGCAACAGGATAGGACTTATAATTTGGGTGCTTTAATAGCTTGTAGACTTGCTACTAACCGTGAGAAAGGAGGAATTTGTGGAGGTCTTATCGCCTCTCGCTTATTAGCTATGCATGGTGTAGGTCCTCACCATTTAGATATTCCGCTTTCTATAGAGAAACTTGATGTTTTCTCCATGATCAGGCATGAGTTTATTTCAGATGCATCTAATTTGAACAACCTGCATTATAAGATAACTTTGTATAAGAAGAGTTGGAGTATAACTAAGAAAATTGAAAAATTAGTACGCTTGCCTGCACCTGCTTTGTTTAACCTTGATGCCAGGGACGGGTGGTCGATCACAGAAAATGAGCTAAACGCATACATAGAAAGGGAAAGCCGTCGTGCAAGGGAAGATGTGGAGGAGGCCGAGGAGCACCCCGACTCTTCATCCGATGCAGCGAGCTCCTCATATCAACATCATGGTCATGTGGAGCCTCCACGATATTCTTCTGCGCATGTATGATCCACCGGCGTGGAACTCCGACCCTCGTTGGGAATGAACTCCACTTAGGCCAAAAGCCTAAGCTTGGGGGAGTGATACGTCTCCAACGTATCGATAATTTCTTATGTTCCATGCTACTTTATTGATGATACCTACATGTTTTATGCACATTATATGTCATATTTATGCATTTTCTGGAACTAACCTATTAACAAGATGCCAAAGAGCCGGTTTTCTGCTGTTTTTGGTTTCAGAAATCCTAGTAAAGAAATATTCTCGGAATTGGACGAAACTTTCGCCCAGGGTCCTATTTTTGCACGAAGCTTCCAAGACCGAAGAGCTAACGAGTGGCCACGAGGCGGCAGGGGTGGCCGGCGCGGCCCCTTGGCCGCGCCGACCTACCCCCTGGGCCCCTCGTGTGGCCCCCGCGTTGACCCTCCGCCTACTTAAAGCCTCCGTCGCAAAACCCCCACCGAGAGCCACGATACGGAAAACCTTCTAAGACGCCGCCGCGCGAATCCCATCTCGGGGATTCAGGAGATCGGCACCCTGCCGGAGAGGGGATTCATCTCCCGGAGGACTCTACACCGCCATGGTCGCCTCCGGAGTGATGAGTGAGTAGTTCACCCCTGGACCATGGGTCCATAGCAGTAGCTAGATGGTCGTCTTCTCCTTGTTGTGCTTCATTGTTGGATCTTGTGAGCTGCCTAACATGATCAAGATCATCTATCTGTAATTCTATATGTTGTGTTTGTCGGGATCCGATGGATAGAGAGTACTATGATTATGGTGATTATCAATCTATTGTTTATGTGTTGTTTATGATCTTGCATGCTCTCCGTTACTAGTAGAGGCTCTGGCCAAGTTTTTACTCTTAACTCCAAGAGGGAGTATTTATGCTCGATAGTGGGTTCATGCCTCCATTGAATCTGGGACAGTGACAGAAAGTTCTAAGGTTGTGGATGTGCTGTTGCCACTAGGGATAAAACATTGATTCTATGTCTAAGGATGTAGTTGTTGATCACATTACGCACCATACTTAATGCAATTGTCTGTTGCTTGCAACTTAATACTGGAGGGGGTTCGGATGATAACCTGAAGGTGGACTTTTTAGGCATAGATGCAGTTGGATGGCGGTCTATGTACTTTGTCGTAATGCCCAATTAAATCTCACTATATTTATCATATCATGTATATGCATTGTTATGCCTTTCTCTATTTGTCAATTGCCCGACTGTAATTTGTTCACCCAACATGCTTTTATCTTATGGGAGAGACACCTCTAGTGAACTGTGGACCCCGGTCCTATTCTTTACATAGCATACAATCTACTGCAATTGTGTTTTACTATTTTCTTTGCAAACATCTTCCACTCGATACGTTTAATCCTTTGTTACAGCAAGCCGGTGAGATTGACAACCTCACTGTTTCGTTGGGGCAAAGTACTTGGTGTGTTGTGCAGGTTCCGCGTTGGCGCGGGAATCCTTGTGTTGCGCCGCATCACATTTCGCGACCATCAACCTTCAACGTGCTTCTTGGCTCCTACTGGTTCGATTAAACCTTGGTTTCATACTGAGGGAAAACTTGCCACTGTGCGCATCATACCTTCCTCTTGGGGTTCCCAACGGACGTGTACATCTACGCGCATCAAGCACTTTTTCTGGCGCCGTTGCCGGGGAGATCAAGACACGCTGCAAGGGGAGTCTCCACTTCTCAATCTCTTTACTTTGTTTTTGTCTTGCTTTATTTTATTTACTACTTTGTTTGCTGCACCTAAACAAAATACAAAAAAATTAGTTGCTAGTTTTACTTTATTTACTGTCTTGCTCTCTATATCAAAAACACAAAAAAAAATTAGTTACTTGCATTTACTTTATCTAGTTTGTTTTATTTACCGTTGCTAAAATGAATACCCCTGAAAATACTAAGTTGTGTGACTTCACAAATGCAAATAATAATGATTTCCTATGCACACCTATTGCTCCACCTGCTACTACAGCAGAATTCTTTGAAATTAAACCTGCTTTACTAAATCTTGTTATGAGAGATCAATTTTCTGGTGTTAGTTCTGATGATGCTGCTGCCCATCTCAATAATTTTGTTGAACTTTGTGAAATGCAAAAGTATAAAGATGTAGATGGTGATATTATTAAATTGAAAGTGTTTCCTTTCTCATTAAGAGGAAGAGCTAAAGATTGGTTGCTATCTTTGCCTAAGAATAGTATTGATTCATGGACTAAATGCAAGGATGCTTTTATTGGTAGATATTATCCTCCCGCTAAAATTATATCTTTGAGAAGTAGCATAATGAATTTTAAGCAATTAGATACTGAACATGTTGCTCAAGCATGGGAGAGAATGAAAACTTTGGTAAAGAATTGCCCAACCCATGGACTGACTACTTGGATGATCATCCAAACCTTCTATGCAGGACTAAATTTTTCTTCGCGGAATTTATTGGATTCAGCTGCTGGAGGTACCTTTATGTCCATCACATTGGGGGCGGCTACAAAACTTCTTGATGATATGATGATAAATTACTCTGAATGGCACACGGAAAGAGCTCCACAAGGTAAGAAGGTAAATTCTGTTGAAGAAACCTCTTCCTTGAGTGATAAGATTGATGTGATTATGTCTATGCTTGTGAATGGTAGATCTAATGTTGATCCAAATAATGTTCCTTTAGCTTCATTGGTTGCTCAAGAAGAAAATGTTGATGTGAATTTCATTAAAAATAATAATTTCAACAACAATGCTTATAGGAACAACTCTGGTAATAACTATAGGCCATATCCTTCTGCTAATAGTAATGGTTATGGTAATTCTTATGGGAATTCTTACAACAATAATAGGAGTGTACCCTCTGGTCTTGAAACCATGCTTAAAGAATTTATTAGTACACAAACTGCTTTTAACAAATCTGTTGAGGAAAAGCTTGATAAAATTGATACTATTGCTTCTAGAGTTGATAGACTTGCCTCTGATGTAAATCTTTTAAAATTGAAAGTTATGCCTAATAATGATATTGATAATAAGATTACTACTACAGCAAATGCCATCCAAGTTAGAATTAATGAGAATATAAGATTAATGGCTGAATTGCGTGCTAGGTGGGATAGAGAAGAAAATGAAAAACTAGCTAAAGAGAATAATGTAGCTAAAGTTTGGACTATTACCACCACTAGTAATGCTAATTCTCCACATGTTGCTGCACCTCCTACTATCAATGGTAAAATAATTGGTGTTGGCAATGTTTCTACTCCTAGTGCAAAGCGTACAAAACTGCCTGAAATTGCTAAAACTGCTGAAACTGCTTGTGATAAAACTGCTGAAATTTTTTCCAACCTTGGGAACAATGATCCCATTGCTGTAGCTCATAATGATTTAGATTTTGATGATTGCCACATCTCTGAAGTTATAAAGTTCTTACAAAAACTTGCTAAAAGTCCTAATGCTAGTGCTATAAATTTGGCCTTTACAAAACATATTACAAATGCTCTCATAAAAGCTAGAGAAGAGAAACTAAAACTTGAAACTTCTATTCCTAGAAAGTTAGAGGATGGTTGGGAGCCCATCATTAAAATGAAATTCAATGACTTTGAATGTAATGCTTTATGTGATCTTGGTGCAAGTATTTCTGTTATGCCTAAAAAGATTTATGATATGCTTGACTTGCCACCATTGAAAAATTGTTATTTGGATGTTAATCTTACCGATAATGTTAAAAAGAAACCTTTTGGGAGGATTGATAATGTGCATATTACGGTTAACAATAACCTTGTCCCCGTTGATTTTGTTGTCTTGGATATCGAATGCAATGCATCTTGTCCAATTGTATTGGGAAGACCTTTTCTTCGAACTGTTGGTGCTATTATTGATATGAGGGAAGGTAATATTAAATATCAATTTCCTCTCAAGAAAGGTATGGAACACTTCCCTAGAAAGAGAATGAAGTTGCCTTTTGATTCTATTATTAGAACAAGCTATGATGTTGATGCTTCTACTCTCGATGTTACTTGATTTGCACTTTCTGCGCCTAGCTGAAAGGCGTTAAAGAAAAGCGCTTATGGGAGACAACCCATGTTTTTACCTACAGCAATTTTTTGTTTTATTGAGTCTTGGAAGTTGTTTACTACTGTAGCAACCTCTCCTTATCATGTTTTTGTGCTAAGTAAAGTTTCTATGTCAAAGTTGATGTTATATTTGGGATCGCTGCGCAGAAACAGCATTGCTGTCTGTCACGAATCTGGGCACAGTTTCTGTAGAAAATTCGAAAAAATCTGCCAATTTACGAGCGTGATCCTCAGATATGTACGCAACTTTCATTAGTTTTGAGTTTTTCCATTTGAGCAAGTCTAGTGCCAGCTTTAAATTCGTCTTTACGGACTGTTCTGTTTTGACAGATTCTGCCTTTTATTTCGCATTGTCTCTTTTGCTATGTTGGATTTATTTCTTTGATTCACTAATGTCCAGTAGCATTATGCAATGTCCAGAAGTGAAAATAATGATTGTGTCACCTCTGAATGAGTGAATTATTAATGATGCGCTAACCCTCTAATGAGTTTGCTTGAAGTTTGGTGTGAAGGAAGTTTTCAAGGGTCAAGAGAGGAGAATGATATACTATGATCAAGAGGAGTGAAAGCTCTAAGCTTGGGGATGCCCCCGTGGTTCACCCTGCATATTTTAAGAAGACTCAAGCGTCTAAGCTTGGGGATGCCCAAGGCATCCCCTTCTTCATCGACAACATCATCAGGTTCCTCCCTGAAACTATATTTTTATTCAGTCACATCTTGTGTTCTTTACTTGGAGCGTCGGTTTGTTTTTGTTTTTGTTTTTGTTTGAATAAAATGGATCCTAGCATTCACTTTGTGGGAGAGAGACACGCTCCGCTGTTGCATATGGACACATGTGTCCTTAGGCTTTACTCATAATGTTCAAGGCGAAGTTTCTTCTTCGTTAAATTGTTATATGGTTGGAATTGGAAAATGCTACATGTAGTAATTCTAAAATGTCTTGGATAATGTGATACTTGGCAATTGTTGTGCTCATGTTTAAGCTCTTGCATCATATGCTTTGCACCCATTAATGAAGAAATACATAGAGCTTGCTAAAATTTGATTTGCATATTTGGTTTCTCTAAGGTCTAGATAATATCTAGTATTGAGTTTTGAACAACAAGGAAGACGGTGTAGAGTCTTATAATGTTTACAATATGTCTTTTATGTGAGTTTTGCTGCACTTGTTCATCCTTGAGTTTGCTTCAAATAACCTTGCTAGCCTAAACCTTGTATCGAGAGGGAATACTTCTCATGCATCCAAAATCCTTGAGCCAACTACTATGCCATTTGTGTCCACCATACCTACCTACTACATGGTATTTCTCCGCCATTCCAAAGTAAATTGCTTGAGTGCTACCTTTAAAATTCCATCATTCACCTTTGCAATATATAGCTCATGGGACAAAATAGCCTTAAAAACTATCGTAGTATTGAATATGTACTTATGCACTTTATATTTTATTAAGTTGCTTGTTGTGCGATAACCATGCTTCTGGGGAACGCCATCAACTATTGTTGAATATCATGTGAGTTGCTATGCATGTCCGTCTTGTCTGAAGGATCTATCATTTTAGTGGTTGGAGCATGCAAAATTGTTAGAGAAGAACATTGGGCCGCTAACTAAAGCCATGAATCATGGTTGAAGTTTCAGTTTTGGACATATATCCTCAATCTCATATGAGAATAATAACTTTGCTACATGCTTATGCATTAAAGAGGAGTCCATTATCTGTTGTCCATGTTGTCCCGGTATGGATGTCTAAGTTGAGAATAATCAAAAGCGAGAAATCCAAAATGCGAGCATTCTCCTTAGACCTTTGTACAGGCGGCATGGAGGTACCCCTTTGTGACACTTGGTTGAAACATGGCATGCGAAGATCCGGTAGTCCAAGCTAAGTAGGACGAGGTGCGGACACTATTAGTATACTATGCATGAGGCTTGCAACTTGTAAGATATAATTTACATAACTCATATGCTTTATTACTACCGTTGACAAAATTGTTTCATGTTTTCAAAATAAAAGCTCTAGCACAAATACAGCAATCGATGCTTTCCTCTTTGAAGGACCATTCTTTTACTTTTATTGTTGAGTCAGTTTACCTATCTCCTTCCACCTTAAGAAGCAAACACTTGTGTGAACTGTGCATTGATTCCTACATACTTGCATATTGCACTTGTTATATTACTTTATGTTGACAATATCCATGAGATATACATGTTATAAGTTGAAAGCAACCGCTGAAACTTAATCTTCCTATGTGTTGTTTCAACACCTTTACTTTGATTTATTGCTTTATGAGTTAACTCTTATGCAAGACTTATTGATGCTTGTCTTGAAGTACTATTCATGAAAAGTCTTTGTTATATGATTCAGTTGTTTACTCATGTCATTACCTTTGCTTTGATCGCTGCATTCATTACATATGTTTACAAATAGTATGATCAAGATTATGATGGCATGTCACTTCAGAAATTATCTTTGTTATCGTTTTACCTGCTCGGGACGAGCAGAACTAAGCTGGGGATGCTGATACGTCTCCAACGTATCGATAATTTCTTATGTTCCATGCTACTTTATTGATGATACCTACATGTTTTATGCACATTATATGTCATATTTATGCATTTTCTGGAACTAACCTATTAACAAGATGCCGAAGAGCCAGTTGCTGTTTTCTGTTTTTTGGTTTCAGAAATCCTAGTAAAGAAATATTCTCGGAATTGGACGAAATTTCGCCCAGGGTCCTATTTTTGCACGAAGCTTCCAAGACCGAAGAGCTAACGAAGTGGGGCCACGAGGCGCCGTAGGGGTGGCGCGGCCCAGGCCTTGGCCGCGCCGACCTACCCCCTGGGCCCTCCCCCCGCGTGGACCCTCCGCCTACTTAAAGCCTCCGTCGCAAAACCCCCACGAGAGCCACGATACGGAAAACCTTCCAGAGACGCCGCCGCGAATCCCATCTCGGGATTCTGAGATCGCTCCGCACCCTGCCGGAGAGGGATTCATCTCCTGAGGACTCTACACCGCCATGGTCGCCTCCGGAGTGATGAGTGAGTAGTTCACCCCTGGACCATGGGTCCATAGCAGTAGCTAGATGGTCGTCTTCTCCTTGTTGTGCTTCATTGTTGGATCTTGTGAGCTGCCTAACATGATCAAGATCATCTATCTGTAATTCTATATGTTGTGTTTGTCGGGATCCGATGGATAGAGAGTACTATGATTATGGTGATTATCAATCTATTGTTTATGTGTTGTTTATGATCTTGCATGCTCTCCGTTACTAGTAGAGGCTCTGGCCAAGTTTTTACTCTTAACTCCAAGAGGGAGTATTTATGCTCGATAGTGGGTTCATGCCTCCATTGAATCTGGGACAGTGACAGAAAGTTCTAAGGTTGTGGATGTGTTGTTGCCACTAGGGATAAAACATTGATTCTATGTCTAAGGATGTAGTTGTTGATTACATTACGCACCATACTTAATGCAATTGTCTGTTGCTTTGCAACTTAATACTGGAGGGGGATGATAACCTGAAGGTGGACTTTTTAGGCATAGATGCAGTTGGATGGCGGTCTATGTACTTTGTCGTAATGCCCAATTAAATCTCACTATATTTATCATATCATGTATATGCATTGTTATGCCTTTCTCTATTTGTCAATTGCCCGACTGTAATTTGTTCACCCAACATGCTTTTATCTTATGGGAGAGACACCTCTAGTGAACTGTGGACCCCGGTCCTATTCTTTACATAGCATACAATCTACTGCAATTGTGTTTTACTATTTTCTTTGCAAACATCTTCCACTCGATACGTTTAATCCTTTGTTACAGCAAGCCGGTGAGATTGACAACCTCACTGTTTCGTTGGGGCAAAGTACTTGGGTTGTGTTGTGCAGGTTCCGCGTTGGCGCAGGAATCCCTGCGCCGCATCACATTTCGCGACCATCAACCTTCAACGTGCTTCTTGGCTCCTACTGGTTTGATTAAACCTTGGTTTCATACTGAGGGAAAACTTGCCACTGTGCGCATCATACCTTCCTCTTGGGGTTCTCCACTTACGTGTACAGCCTACGCTTGGGGGGAGGTATACCGGCATCACTCATTCTTTGCATATTATGGTTGCTGGATACTTGTACATACTTGTTTAGTCTCTTAGAGTGGTTTTCTAATGAGAGGGAGATGATATTTGGGGAAGTGCTGTCCAAAAACAGATTCTGGGCTGTTACCAAAAAAATTCGTACGCACAGCCAGAACGTTATTTTGAGTTGCCAATTTTTGAGCATGTTCCCCAGGTTGTTATCTAACTTTCATTAGTTGAACACTTTTTGGTCTGAGCAATGGAAGATTTTTGTTAATTTCGATTTCTGTACTGCTGTCAGGATTTGGCAGATTTCTGTCATCCTGCTTTTCTGTGTTTCTGTTAGTTTGCATTCTTTTGTTTTCACTTTGTTTCTTTCCTAAAACACAAAAAGACCAAAAATATTTCTGTTGTTTCTCTTCACCATTTGTTTATTTGGTTCCTTGCTCTTAGTTTGCTTTATTTGCTATCGTTGGTTTGCTATGAGAAAACCCAAAAAGATTTTGCTTTGTTTGCTTGTTTTCTTTCGTTCTTGTTTCTAATTCGAAAACACCAAAAATATTTGCTGTTCTTCTTTGGTTTGTAAAGTTCATCATGAGTTCAATGGTCTTCGGTGGCTGGAGCGTGGTTTTCATTTCATATTATCCAAGCTACACAAGTGAAAAGGCAATAATGACGATCTACGACAATCTGATTGTGGTGAGAGGCTGGTATGAACTCTATTTGCTTTCATTTTTGTACATATACTCATCCATATGAGCATGCTTAGTTGGTTCATGTGAGGTATATGTTATTTGAGAAAGTCTAGTAGTTCATGATCTCTCATGTTTAGCTCCAATTTATTAATATGAGTAGCATGTCATGGATGTTTGCTTGCATTGTTTTATTCATAAGTAAGTATGACATTGTGGTATCCTCCTCTGAATAATTCATTTATATCGACTTGGCACATGCTCACGCATGCATATGACTGAACAAAAAGTCAATTAAGCCTCGATGATTTATATTGCTTCAGAGTTATTGTATCACTTTTATGCCTCCGTTAATTTATTTTGCCGCAAGCATGATTATGACAGTTACTGCTCTCTTGATTTGTCGCTCCCTAGTCTTTTGCTAGCCTTCACTTGTACTGAGCGGGAACGCCGCTCGTGCTTCCAAACACCTGAAAACCAAGTTGTTCCAAAAGTGTCCACCATAAATACCTATGCATGGCATTTCAAACCATTCCAAGTAAATTCTCATGCGCTACCTTTAAAACTTTCAAAATGCTTCTCAATTTGTGTTAATGTTTCATAGCTCATGAGGAAGTATGTGGTGTTTAACTTTCAACCTTGTCATTTACTTTTGACGGACTCTCATATGGACTAGTGGCACATCCGCTTATCCAATAATTTTGCAAAAAGAGCTGGCAATGGGATTCCCAGTCCCAAATTAATTAACAAAAAAGACTCCTCCATTGTTTGTGATTGTTGGACGGCACCCGAAGGATTCGGTTAGCCATGGCTTGTGTAAGCAAAGGTTGGGGGGAGTGTCATCATCATAATAAAACTTAAATAAAAAGGCACTCCTTCATGGTATGTGATTGTTGGCAGGCACCCGAGGATTCGGTTAGCCATGGTTTGTGAAAGAAAGGTTGGAAGGAGTGCCACCCAAAAATAAATAAAATGGGAGCCGCTCTTGTGAGTCCGGTTGATGAGGTAGTTAGTGTACCCATTACCATTCGTTGACAACAACAAACACCTCTCAAAATAATTTTACTCCTGTTTACAAATGAAAAGCTCTAGCGCATGTTAATCCCTGCTTCCCTCTGCGAAGGGTCAATCTTTTACTTTTATGTTGTGTCTCCATTCTTTCTTTGAGCACTATCTTGAGAGCACGACTGTCATTCTTAGTATAATATGCTTGTCTCAAAATATGATTGATTGTGGTATAACTTTGATGCTTTTATCTTTGACAATCACTACTTCTAGTCTTTCTATGAACTCCAGAGGTGCCTCGGCATTTATGTTTTGCCGATCAAATACGGGCAAGCGAGATACCACTTTATCATACTCTCTTATGAACATTGTAATCCTGCTTATATACATGATTCATGGTGCTTATTATTAATTGTTGGTACTTCTCCATGATTGACATAACTGTTGGATGATTCTTATTTGCATGTATCTCATTATGAACTCCTTGAGTATTAGCCATAGCATGAGAATATATACATCATATGAGCAAATGTGTTCGTGAAAGTTCTTTTATCGTTCAGTTGTTAACTGAATTGCTTGAGGACAAGCAATAAGCTAAGCTTGGGGGGAGTTGATACGTGCCCAAAAACGATCTACTTTCCTAACACTTTTGCTAATGTTTTATTCTCTAATTTGTGTATTTTGGATACAACTAACACGGACTAACGCTGTTTTCAGCAGTACTGCTCTGGTGTCTCGTTTTTGTGCAGAAATCCAACTTTCGGGAAAATCCTCTGAATTTATGCAGAAGGCCCTATTTTACTATACCGACGGAGCGTAAGGACAAGCTAGGGGAGGCCCGAGGGCCCCACACCATGGGGCGGCGCGGCCCAGGGCGCGGCCCTATGGTGTGGCCCCCCCGGCTGGCCTCCGACGCCCTTCGGACTACTTATTGGTTTCGACCCGAAAACGCACGAGAAGTCGAAAGTCGCCAAACCCTCCGAGAGCCGCCACATCGCAAACTCCGCCAAGGGGATGTAAGTCTCCGTTTCCGGTACCTCGCCGGGACGGGGAATTGAGGAGATCTTCACCGCCATCACCGCCAACGCCTATCCATCAACCAGCAATGTTTTCCCCATCAGTAATTCCCCCGCTGTAGGCTGAATGGGATGGTAGGGATTGGATGAGATTGGTCATGTAATAGTCATAAGATTGTTAGGGCATAGTGCCTAGTATCCGTAGATGCTACTTTTATGTTGCAACTTGTTATGCTGAATGCTTGTCACTAGGCCCGAGTGCCATGATCTCAGATCCGAACATGTTATTGATTCATGAAGATATTCATTGTTTATGATCTTACCGGCAAGTTGTATACACATGTCGCCGTCCGGAACCAATGGCCGAAGTGACATAAATCGGGACAACCGGAGGGGAAGGTTAGTCATGTGAGGATCACATGTGTTCACGGAGTGTTAATGCTTTGCCCGCACTCTATTAAAAGGAGTACCTTAATATCCAAGAGGTTTCCAGAGGCCCTACGCCACCGGGTCGTGTAGGACAAAAAGATGTTGCAAGTTTCTTGGTTGCGAGCATCGCATTTACTAAATATGGAACATTAAGGTCAATATCATTAGTTTCCTGATACCTGGCTATCTCGCAAAATGCCCATGTTTGACTCCGTTATATGAGTTTCTCTCATCCATGCAACGCCCGAAGCAACTGTCCTCGTGCCCATGTATTTTAATCCCGCCATTTACTAGTAATCACTACTCTCTCCGCTTTGTCTCCACCGGCCGCTGTTTCACTATTTCCACCGCCATAAATCACATTACCGATAAACTCTTGCAGCAAGTCTCTGCTTCCTGTGTGCACGAATTGACAACTCCACAAGTAAGGCTATATTCTTTTGTCTCCCCTGTGTCGAATCAATAAATTGGGTAATACTCCCTCGAAGACTCATATCCCCTATACTTGTGGGTCATCACCGCCTCAATACTAGGCTCCTATTACAGATTATGCCTCACGTATCGGGAAAGGAATGTAGAAGCGACATCTCTAATCAAATTACGTGGTCATGATTATCACACACCTTCTGTGAGCCGATCCAATTTGTAGCTCGATCATAAAGAGGCCAGCAAACGTGGTCAAAATGGCATTTGCACCCGCAAACAAAGCCCAACACATCCACTGAATCTACAAAGGCACCATTTGGGAGCAAGTTTTCAACGTTGATGACCGGTGTCAAGAATCACAGTAACAAGCCACACTCGACTCCCTTGACCAATAATTGAGACGCCGATCTAGGGATTTGCTAACTCTACCACCGTCTCACGCATGAGATTGAATTTCTTGAAGTTGTTGTCGTGTTGAACACTCGCAAGGTTGTGCCTGCAAAGTCATACCGCTAGATTGCCTCACCGTTAGACAGAAGGAGCAGCACTGACAAGCAAGCCGACATATAAAAAGTTGCAGATCATTGCTTCGAGGTCGGTCGCCCCACGTGCCGGTCTCCGACGAGTACACATGCAAACGTGACACAATCCTCGTTTGTAGTGAAGTAATCGAAGGATGGTGGTGAAGAGAAAACCACGGGAAAGGACACCTGTGGCGCCGTGATGGTCACATCCATTCGGCCGCAGAAAGAATACAGCCGCGTCGGTACTCTCTCTCGAACGCTCGCGGAAGCACCGGTACGCGCCACTAGGCGCCCGTGGTTGGCTCCCACAGAGAAATTCCAAATCACTGTGGTTTTTGGTAGAGGCGGAGTTATGTGTAGTCAGGTGGCATTGCCCCCAACCCATGAAAAATTTAGCGACCCTTAAAAATCGACCTTCAAGGGAAGTAACCTCTCCGCACGTGGCGCGATTGTAGCTACAAAATTTCCGATGGTCTCGTAAGGGTATTTTACCCTTATCCATTATTTTGGTAACAATGACACCGTAGCTAGTGGTCTAATACTTGCCCACAAGATTATTCCCGGTTTTAGTCCATCAAGCATATTGGTGTATCAATGGAACTGGAAGGTGAAGGGAGACCCCCGCTCTCGCATGTAGCAGGGGAGACATTGTTTTCCATGTGCAAAGGCAAAGACCCCATTGTATCGCTGCCTCACCGGCTGTCTCGACGTTGACCAGTCAGGTGTGCTTGTGCCAACCGGGGCAAACCAAAGAAGTGCCCCGGCAGCACGGCTGCCTGGTCCAGGCTGATCATCTTTGGGCACACACGGTTCTACGCCGTTGCACACCGGACGCTCCCGCAGCACTAATGCTCGCTCGGGTGCTCCCGCCTCGGCCGCGCTACCGGGTCTTGCCCGAGACCCTACGTCCGCACCACGCCCATAGGCCGGCCACCGACCCGTGACAGCCGAGCCGGGACACTCCCCAACGACTGGATTTCAACTCGGTCTATAAATACATTCCTTCCCCTACCTCAATGGCTTATGCATTACGCCACTTTGTCTCGAACTCTCTCTCAAACTCATTATTGCAAGCACTGTTTGTGATCTCCCCTTCTCATCCACTCAAACTCAAATCCTCCGTAGAAAAAGCTACATGAGGTCTTGATTCATGCCCACTGAGCTAAATTCCACCCTTGTATTCTTTCAAGATACATGTCTCCTCAGGGTTTCTTGGAAACCCCAGGCTGTGAATCGTCTCTAAGCATCCTGGTTGTGAATTCTGTTCTACAAGATTGTGAAGGTTTGGAGGCGTTCTAAAGTCTGTCTACAAGTAGCAGTTATTCTCCGTGGACAGACTGAGAAGAATGTGAGCTGCTCATAGTGTTAGAATCCTTTCTGGGATCCCACACCTCTCCAACATGGCTCTTTCCCTCTTGAGGAAAGGAACACCGAAATACATCTTCTGCCGTGCTTGGGTTATCCTAACCGAACTTTTACTTGTGTTATTTAACTTGTGAGAGCCTTCATGCTTGAGTTACTTGTATTATCATCTAGGTTGTCTCACCTAGTTTGTATTAGGCTCACATTTATATTCCATGTCCTAATATTGGAAAATAAAATAATTAAATTTCAGAAACCTTCACCTCTAGGTTTACTATCTCGAACTTTCAGCTTCCCTGCACCCACACGTGTTGCAGGGGCACAAGGTGGGGATTTAGAGAGAGTAGACTGACAAAGTGAGCGGCCACATACTTTTCCCTTATTTTTTAGATTTTTTTTTCCAAAATGAAATATTCTAGAACTATAAATTTAAATTACTTAATCGTTTTCACTTTTGAGACCTTCGCTTAGTATCTTCAAAACAAGATCTAATGTTTAGATAGTTTCTAGATACTTTTTTATTCCGACTTTCAGTACTAAGACGTGGTCAGACTGGTATGCTGCACTCTAATCACTGTTATCAACCGATAAGTACTTTGCTTGTGTATTTATGATGCAGCTTTTTTTCTGTTATCGCCAGAATCAACGCTCGTGGTGTGCGATCAGATTGTATTTACTGCAGGCGCTGATCGTATTTCCCGCACGGCATTTGCTTGCGCGGGCTGCAATTCGGTGCATGTACTGCTGCAGACTGGATCAGACGATGATCAGACATCACACGCCACTGGCTTATGTATTTGCTCGTAAAAGCACTCAGAATCTGATTTCAGATAAATATTTGAAGGGCTGTGCGACTATATTTGTACTCGGTCGTTTCTTCTAAACATATACTGTTGTGTTTGGTATAACTGTTTCTAAATATTTTCATAAACGTGGTTTTATGCTCAGTATGCACCATCAGGCATCTCCACACCACACTTTGTACAACCCGCAACACCCACGCGGCCTCTCCAACCCACACACATCATTCCCTCACTGCACTCAGGGTCCCACTGCTCTTCCACCCCACCTGCCGGCCTCCACTCCCTGATGACACCGCCCTTCTTTCCCAATTCCACCCGCACAGCTAGTTGGCAAACAGGTCGGTCTCCCCCTCACTGCGCGATCCAATGCCGCCACCGCCGCCGCCGCCGCCGCCATGGCCTTCCTCGCGCGGGCGCTGCGCCACCCAAGCTCCCACCTCTCACCCTGTTCCTCCGTCGCCGCATCCTGCCGCTGGCCTCGACGCGTCCGCGGGGTCGCCGGAGGCCGGCGCGGCCGTGGCGCCCGCCGACCTGGACCTGCCGCCGTGAGCCCGGTGGGCGGCGCGCGTCAGCTGCCCGCCAACCCGAGGACGTGCTCGAGGTCTTCGTCGACGGCACGCCGTCAAGATCCCCAAGGCTTCTTCCGTGGCTCCAGGTCATGAGGTCGCCAGTCGACATCCGATCGGCACCACAGCAGACTCTCCATCGGCAATGCCGCATGTGCTCGTCGAGTCGAGAAGTCGCTCCAAGCCCGTCGCATCGTGCGCCATGCTCCGCGCTACCAGGTCGACTTTGAACTGCCCATCTTCAATTGTCGCGGCAGGGCATAATGTGCGCTGTTTCAGCTCGCAATGGGCCGTCGTGGGTCTGTTCATTATCTGTCCTGTGCGCACTGGGGTTTCTCAGACCTTATTCATTTCCAAATTCAGTTCCCGCCCATCAGCATTTTTGTGTTCTTGCGTAGATGACTAGATGTGTGTTTGATACAGGTATATCTTCGTACAAACTAGAAACTAAGAGACATCAACTTACTTTAGTGATTATTTCTGATACTGAATGATCAGTCCAGAGGTGAGATTAGTAAGAACTTGCGAGAGTTCCTTAACCTGGTAGCATTCATGGATTAGGATGAAGATCAAGACAAACACGCCAACGAAGAAGTGGGCGAGGGCGTCATGGAGTTCTGTTGATGAACCATCTGCTGGATTGCCCTATTCACCATGGGGAGTGCACCCAGGATCAGTCTATGGCATTTGGGGCTGACCCCGTGGTCGCTTCACCTTGATATGAAGCGGTCCGTTGTCGATAAGAATTGGG
>JAUUTY010001171.1:0-85553 GCA_030979885.1 Lolium multiflorum
GCTTGTTAAAATTTGGTTTGCATGATTGGTCTCTCTAAGTCTAGATATTTTCTGGTAAAGTGTTTGAACAACAAGGAAGACAATGTAGAGTCTTATAATGCTTGCAATATGTTCTTGTGTAAGTTTTGTTGTACCTGTTCATACTTGTGTTTGCTTCAAACAACCTTGCTAGCCCAAAACCTTGTACTGAGAGGAAATGCTTCTCGTGCATCCAAACACCTTGAGCCAAAACCCATGCCATTTGTGTCCACCATATCTACCTACTATGTGGTATTTTTCTGCCATTCCAAAGTAAATTACTTGAGTGCTACCTTTAAAATTTCATTCCTTTATCTTTGCAATATATAGCTCATGGGACAAATAGCTTAAAAACTATTGTGGTGATGAATATGTAGTTATGTGTCTTATTTCTTATAAGTTGCTTGTTGAGCGGTAACCATGTTTCTGGGGACGCCATCAACTTTTTACCTTTGTTGGATATCATGTGAGATGCTATGCATGTTCGTCTTGTCTGAAGTAAGGGCGATTTTCATGATCAAATGGTTTGAGTATGCATATTGTTAGAGAAGAACATTGGGCCGCTAACCAAAGCCATGTATCATGGTGGAAGTTTTCAGTTTGGACATACAACCTCACTCTCTTATGAGAATATTATCTGTTGTTGAATGCTTATGCATTAAAAGAGGAGTCCATTATCTGTTGTCTATGTTGTCCCGGTATGGATGTCTAAGTTGAGAATAATCAAAAGCGAGAAATCCAATGCGTGCTTTCTCCTTAGACCTTTGTACAGGCGGCATAGAGGTACCCCTTTGTGACACTTGGTTGAAACATATGTCATGCAATGATAATCCGTGTTAATCCAAGCTAATTAGGACAAGGTGCGAGCACTATTAGTACTCTATGCATGAGGCTTGCAACTTGTAGGAAGTATTATGCATAGCACATATGAATTGTTACTACCGTTGACAAAATTGTTTCTATGTTTTCAAAACAAAAGCTCTAGCACAAAAATAGTAATCCATGCTTCCCTCTGCGAAGGGCCATTCTTTTACTTTATGTTGAGTCAGTCTACCCACTTCTTTCTATCTTAGAAGCAAACACTTGTGTTAACTGTGTGCATTGATTCTTACATGTTTACTTATTGCACTTGTTATATTACTCTATGTTGACAATTATCCATGAGATATACATGTTACAAGTTGAAAGCAATTGCTGAAACTTAATCATCCTTTGTGTTGCTTCAATGCATTCTACTAAGAATTTATTGCTTATGAGTTAGCTCTTATGCAAGTCTTGTTGATGCTTGTCTTGAAAGTACTATTCATGAAAAGTTTTGCTATATGATTCATTTGTTTAGTCATCATCTTTTGTTAGCAATCTTTTGCTTCAGATCACTCCATTCATCTCATATGCTTTACAATAATGTTGATCAAGGTTATGTTGGTAGCATGTCACTTCAGAAATTATTTGTGTTATCGTTTACCTACTCGAGGGCGAGTAGGAACTAAGCTTGGGGATGCTTGATACGTCTCAAACGTATCTATAATTTCTTATGTTCCATGCTACTTTTATGACAATACTTGAATGTTTTATACATAATTTACATCATTATTATACATTTTCCGGCACTAACCTATTAACAAGATGCTGAAGTGCCAGTTGTTTTCTGCTGTTTTTGGTTTCAGAAATCCTACAAAGGAAATATTCTCGGAATTGGACGAAATCAACGCCCATGGTCCTATTTTTCCACGAAGCTTCCAGAAGACCGAGTGGGGCCACGGGCGCCGCCACACTAGGGCGGCGCGGCCAGGGGGCCGCGCGCGCCCTAGCGTGTGGGGCCCCCGTGACCCCTCCGACTCCGCCCTTCCGCCTACTTAAAGCCTTCGTCGCGAAACCCTCAGACGAGAGCGCCGCCGCCGCCAATCCCATCTCGGGGGATTCAGGAGATCGCCTCCGGCACCCTGCCGGAGAGGGGAATCATCACCGGAGGGGCTCTACATCATCATGCCCGCCTCCGGATTGATGCGTGAGTAGTTCATCCTTGGACTATGGGTCCATAGCAGTAGCTAGATGGTTGTCTTCTCCGCTTGTGCTATCATTGTTTAGATCTTGTGAGCTGCCTAACATGATCAAGATCATCTATTTGTAATGCTACATGTTGTGTTTGGTGGGATCCGATGAATCTAGAATATTATGTCAAGTTGATTATCAATCTATCATATATGTGTTGTTTATGTTCTTGCATGCTCTCCGTTGCTAGTAGAGGCTCTGGCCAAGTTGATACTTGTAACTCCAAGAGGGAGTATTTATGCTCGATAGTGGGTTCATGCCTCCATTTAATCTGGGACAGTGACAGAAAGTTCTAAGGTTGTGGATGTGTTGTTGCTACTAGGGATAAAACATCGATGCTTTGTCTAAGGATATTTGTGTTGATTACATTACGCACCATACTTAATGCAATTATCTGTTGTTTACAACTTAATACTGGAGGGGGTGCGGATGCTAACCCGAAGGTGGATTATTTAGGCATAGATGCATGCTGGATAGCGGTCTATGTACTTTGTCGTAATGCCCTGATTAAATCTCATAGTAATCATCATTGATATGTATTGAATCTTTATTTGTCAATTTCCCACCTGTAATTTGTTCACCCAGCATGTTAGTTATCTTATTGGAGAGACACCACTAGTGAACTGTGGACCCCGGTCCATTCTTTTACATCTGAATACAATCTACTGCAATCATTGTTCTTTACTGTTCTTTGCAAACAAACACCATCTTCCACTCGATACGTTTAATCCTTTGTTTTCAGCAAGCCGGTGAGATTGACAACCTCACTGTTACGTTGGGGCAAAGTATCTTGATTGTGTTGTGCAGGTTCCACGTTGGCGCCGGTTTCACCTGTGGATACGTCCAAAACGTATCTACTTCCCGAACACTTTTGCTATTGTTTTGCCTCTAATTTGTGTATTTTGGATACAACTAACACGGACTAACACTGTTTTCAGCAGAACTGCTCTGGTGTCTCGTTTGTGCAGAAATCCAACTTTCGGGAAAACCTCTGAATTTATAAAGGCCCTATTTTCCCAGAATATTGGCGGAGCCAGAAGGGCAAGCCAGGTGGGGGCACGAGGGCCCCACACACTAGGCCGGCGCGGCCCAGGAGGGGCCCGCGCGGCCCTAGTGTGTGGCCCCCTCGGCTGGCCCCCGACGCCCTCCTTCGGACTACTTATCGCCCTCGACCTAAAAACGCACGGGGAGAAGTCGAAGTCGCCAGAAACCCTCCAGAGAGCCGCCACATCGCGAAACTCCGTCTCGGGAGCCAGAAGTCTCCGTTCTGGCACTCCGCCGGGACGGGGAATTGGAGGAGATCATCGCCGCCATCACCACCAACGCCTCTCCATCGACCAGCCATGTTTCCCCCATCCATGTGTGAGTAATTCCCCCGCTGTAGGCTGAAGGGGATGGTAGGGATTGGATGAGATTGGTCATGTAATAGTCATAAGATTGTTAGGGCATAGTGCCTAGTATCCGTAGATGTCACTTTTATGATATTGTTGCAACTTGTTATGCTTAATGCTTGTCACTAGGGCCCGAGTGCCATGATCTCAGATCTGAACATGTTATTGATTCATGAAGATATTCGTTGTTTATGATCTTACCTGCAAGTTGTATACACACGTCGCTGTCCGGAACCAATGGCCCCGAAGTGACAGAAATCGGGACAACCGGAGGGGATGGTAGTGATGTGAGGATCACATGTGTTCACGGAGTGTTAATGCTTTGCTCCGGTACTCTATTAAAAGGAGTACCTTAATATCCAGTAGTTTCCCTAGAGGCCCGGCTGCCACCGGCTGGTAGGACAAAAGATGTTGTGCAAGTTTCTCATTGCGAGCACGTACGACTAAATATGGAACACATGCCTATTGATTGATTAGTACTTGGATACCGTTTTATTATTATCTGCAAATGCCCCTGCTTTGATTGTTATATGAGTTTCTCTCATCCATGCAACGCCCGTTAATCCGTCCCTGTGCCTACAGTATTTTAATCCTGCTGTTTACTATAATCACTACTGCTGTCTTTATTTCATCGCTGCTGTTATTTCACTATTCCTACTGCTATAAAACTGTTGCTACTGATAAACTCTTGCGAGCAAGTCTGTTTCCAGGTGCAGCTGAATTGACAACTCCGTTGTTAAGGCTTACAAGTATTCTTTGTCTCCCCTTGTGTCGAATCAATAAATTGGGTAATACTTCCCTCGAAGACTGTTGCGATCCCCTATACTTGTGGGTCATCAAGACTATTTTCTGGCGCCGTTGCCGGGGAGCATAGCTTTATTTGGAAGTTCACTTGGATTGATATTGTTCGCTGCAAAGTCTCCATCATGGGTAAACCTCGCGATACTAAGATCGCCATATTACCATCCACTACAAGAAAAGGTACAACTCTTAGTACCTCTGCTGCTCTTGATTCACCATCTGTGATAAGTAAACTTGTTTCACCACCACAAGCTTCAAATGCTGGTACTTCTGCTGAATCTGAAAATTCCTCTTATAATTGTGATGATGCTTCTGCTGTGCTTGATAATGATGGTTCGTTAGGATCTTTTCTAGATGCTACAATTGCTAGGTCTAGGCAAATTGAAAATACTGAAACTCCTAATGAAAATGCTGCTACACCTGTTAATTCACCTGAGTCTGTTGAATATTCTAGTGATGATCTTGATGAAGATTATGTGGAGCTTGATGATGATTTTATTGAAAAATGCAATGCTACTACTGATGCAAGAAAAATTAAAAAGTTGCTTGCAGAACATGTTGTTAGATATAAACTGTCTCCTGATCCTAAATTTGCCACATCTCCTATAAACATTAAGGATAAAGATTATGATTTTTCTCTTGATCTATCTCATATAGCTATTGTTGAGAAAACACCCTTTTGTGGTACTGAAAAAGAAAGTGCTGTTGAACACATGATTGAGTTATCTACTCTGAGTAGCTTGTTTTCTGATGATGTCAAGATGCGTACTTATTTTGTCGCTAAAATTTTTCCTTTCTCATTAAAGGATGATGCTAAAACTTGGTATAATAATTTGCCTCCTGGTTCTATTAGAAGTCCAATTGACTTGCGTGATGTTTTCTTTCGAAAATACTTTCCTGCTAGCGCTCAACATATTGCTTTGCAGAGAATTTATAATTTTGACCAGGAAGATGGAGAGAAATTGCCTGAGGCTTGGGCTAGATTTTGCTCTCTTATTAGAGCTCGGCCTGATCATGATTTGGAAAAGCATGATTTACTTGATATATTTTATAGTGGACTAACCATTGAGTCTAGGGCATACCTGGATAGTTGTGCTGGTTGTGTTTTCAGGAAAAGAACTCCAGACGACGCTGAAGAATTATTGGCTAAAATAGGCCGGAATCATGATGATTGGTCTACACCTGAACCAACCCCGACACCGATATTGAAGAAGAGGGGTATGATTAAATTAAATGATGAAGATATGAGGGAAGCCAAGAAGTCTCTTAAAGAGAAGGGTATTAAACCTGAAGATGTGAAGAATTTACCTCCTATAGAAGATTTATGTAAGATAACTCCCCCTTCATCCATGATTGAGGTACACTCTCTTCAACGCTTTACTAGGGAAGATATTCCGTATTCAAAACCTCCTGCTCAATGCTTAGATGAGTTTGATAATTATATTGTTAAGCAAGAAAACTTTAATATGAGAGTAGAGAATCATTTAATGGAAAATTCTCGAGCTATTAGTGAATTGCATGATATTGTGGAGAGAACCTCCAATGATGTTAAGATACTTGTTAAACATTTTCATATGGTTCAAACTCAAATTGATCAACTCACTAAAGTGCAAAATGACTTGTTGGGAAATAATTCTAAAGAAAAACATGCTTATGAAGTAACAACTAGAGGTGGTGTTTCTACCCAGGATCCTCTATATCCTGAAGGGCATCCCAAAAGAGTTGAACAAGATTCTCAACGAACTAAAACTAGTGCTCCATCTAAGAAAAAGAAAAAGAAACATAAGAATGTTGTAGAATCCTCTGAACCTGTTAATGATCCTAATAGTATTTCTATTTCTGATGCTGAAACTGAAAGTGGTAATGAACATGATAAAGATAATGATAAGGATGATACTCCTGATAAAGAAGAGGTTGAAGAAGAACCTGAAAAGCATGCTAAAAATAAAAAGTACACTAAAGAAGATTTTATTGCTGAGAAACATGGTAATGAAAGAGAACCTTGGGTTCAAAAGCAAATGCCTTTTCCTGCTAAGAAACTGAAATCAAAGGAGGAGGAACATTATAATAAATTTTGTGATTGGATGAAACCTTTATTTTTGCAAATCCCTTTGACTGATGCTATTAAATTGCCTCCTTATTCAAAGTATATGAAAGATATTGTCTCTAACAAAAGGAAAATTCCCAATGAGGAGATTTCCACTATGCTCGCTAATTACTCCTTCAATGGTAAGGTTCCAAAGAAGCTTGGAGACCCAGGTATACCGACTATTCCTTGTTCCATCAAGAATAATTATGTTAGAACTGCTCTATGTGATTTGGGAGCAGGAGTTAGTGTAATGCCTTTTTCTCTTTATAAGAGACTTGATTTAGATAAGTTGATACCAACTGATATATCTTTGCAAATGGCTGATAAATCTACTGCTATTCCTGTTGGTGTATGTGAAAATGTTCCTGTTCAAGTTACTCAACATTGCTTGATATTAACTGATTTTGTTGTGTTGGAAATGCCTGAAGATGATAATATGTCCATTATTCTTGGAAGACCCTTTCTTAATACTGCAGGGGCTATTATTGATTGCAATAAAGGCAAGGTTACTTTCAATGTTGATGACAAGGAACATACCGTCTATTTTCCCAAGAGGATTGATAAAGTATATGGAGTTAATACAATTTTTAATGTGAAAACTATCAAAGTGGGATCCATTGATTGTCCTATATATGAGCCTAAAGAAGAATATCAAACTCTTGTGATTGGATCCATATCAATTCAATATAAGGTAACATGATTGATTTGAGGTTTATTTCTTCTTATGTCATATAAAATTTATTTGGTAGCAAGACTTGATCAACCTTGTTAACAAGTATATTTTAATGCATAAGAGAGCTAAACAACATTTCTTTCTTTCTTTCTCCCTCCATTTGTTTTACTTGCTGTAGCACCTTTTGTTTTGCAATATGCTTTAGTTGTTTAAGATTTTGGAAATCATTTTCCTGCGCAGTAATAATTAATTTAACACCCAGAAATGTGCATTTTTCGAAGTTCTCAAAAATTTACAAAAATTATACTGGTAGTCCTATTTTTCGAAGAGGCACCTGGGAGCACCTGGGGCTGACCAGTGGGGCACCCCAGGGTGGCACCCCACAAGCTGGCCACCCAAGGTTTATCGAACTCAGGGAGGAAGAGGTCAAAGATATCCCTCTCATGCAACCCTGCAACCACAAAGCAAGAAGTCTCTTGTGTCCCCAACACACCAAATAGGTGCACTAGTTCGGCGAAGAGATAGTGAAATACAGGTGGTATGAATATATATGAGCAGTAGCAACGGTGCCAGAAAATAGCTTGCTGGCGTGTAGTTGATGGTGGTAGTATTGCAGCAGTAGTAACGCAGTAAAACAGTAAACAAGCAGTAATAGCAGTATTTAGGAACAAGGCCTAGGGATTACACTTTCACTAGTGGACACTCTCAACATTGATCACATAACAGAATAGATAAATGCATACTCTACACTTTTGTTGGATGATGAACACATTGCGTAGGATTACACGAACCCTCAATGCCGGAGTTAACAAGCTCCACAATAATGCTCATGTTTTAGTAACCTTAAGTGTAAGATAGATCAAAACGACTAAACCAAGTACTAGCATAGCATGCACACTGTCACCTTCATGCATATGTAGGAGGAATAGATCACATCAATATTATCATAGCAATAGTTAACTTCGCAATCTACAAGAGATCATGATCATAGCATAAACCAAGTACTAACACGGTGCACGCACTGTCACCTTTGCACACATGCAGGAGGAATAAAACTACTTTAATAACACATCACTAGAGTAGCACATAGATAGTAGTGATACAAAACTCATATGAATCTCAATCATGTAAAGCAGCTCATGAGATCATTGTATTGAAGTACATAGTAGAGAGATTAACCACATAGCTACCGGTACAGCCCCGAGCCTCGATGGAGAACTACTCCCTCCTCATGGGAGCAGCAGCGGTGATGAAGATGGCGGTGGAGATGGCAGCGGTGTCGATGGAGAAGCCTTCCGGGGGCACTTCCCCGTCCCGGCAGGGTGCCGAAAGACTCCTGTCCCCGATCTTGGCTTCGCGATGACGGCGGCTCTGGAACTTTTCTCGTATCGTGGCTTTCTCTATAAGGGTTTTCGATGCAGGGGCTTTAAATAGGCGAAGAGGCGGCGCAGGAGGGTCAACGAGGCGACGACACCATAGGGTGGCGCGGCCAGGGCCGGGCCGCGCCACCATGTCATCTGGCCCACCAGGCCCCCCTCCGGCGGCTCTCGGTGTTCTGGATGCTTCCGGCAAAATAGGAACCTGGGCGTTGATTTCGTCCGATTCCGAGAATATTTCCTTACTAGGATTTCTGAAACCAAAACAGCAAAAAGGAACTGGCACTTCGGCATCTTGTTAATAGGTTAGTTCCAGAAAATGCACGAATATGACATAAAGTGTGCATAAAACATGTAGGTATCATCAATAAAGTAGCATGGAACATAAGAAATTATCGATACGTTGGAGACGTATCAGCATCCCCAAGCTTAGTTCTGCTCGTCCCGAGCAGGTAAAACGATAACAAAGATAATTTCTTAAGTGACATGCCATCATAAACTTGATCATATTGTAAACATATGTAATGAATGCAGCGATCAAAACAATGGTAATGACATGAGTAAACAACTGAATCATAAAGCAAAGACTTTTCATGAATAGTACTTCAAGACAAGCATCAATAAGTCTTGCATAAGAGTTGACTCATAAAGCAATAATTTAAAGTATAGACATTGAAGCAACATAATGGAAGATTAAGTTTCAGCGGTTGCTTTCAACTTGTAACATGTATATCTCATGGATAGTTGTCAATGCAAAGTAATATAATAAGTGCAATATGCAAGTATGTAGGAATCAATGCACAGTTCACAAGTGTTTGCTTCTTGAGATGGGAGGAAATAGGTGAACTGACTCAACAATAAAGTAAAAGAATGGCCCTTCAAAGAGGAAAGCATCGATTGCTATATTTGTGCTAGAGCTTTTATTTTGAAAATATAAAGAGAGCATAAAAGTAAAGTTTTGAGAGGTGTTTGTTGTTGTCAACGAATGGTAGCGGGTACTCTAACCCCCTTGCCAGACAAACCTTCAAAGAGCGGCTCCCATTTTATTTTGTTTTTGGGTGGCACTCCTTCCAACCTTTCTTTCACAAACCATGGCTAACCGAATCCTCGGGTGCCTGCCAACAATCTCATACCATGAAGGAGTGCCTTTTTATTTTAGTTTTATTTAGATGACACTCCTCCCCACCTTTGCTTTCTCAAGCCATGGCTAACCGAATCCTTCGGGTGCCGTCCAACAATCACATACCATGGAGGAGTGTCTATTTTTGTTAATTAATTTGGGACTGGGAATCCCATTGCCAGCTCTTTTTGCAAAATTATTGGATAAGCGGATGAAGCCACTAGTCCATTGGTGAAAGTTGCCCAACAAGATTGAAAGATAAACACCACATACTTCCTCATGAGCTATAAAACATTGACACAAATCAGAGGTGATAAATTTTGAATGGTTTAAAGGTAGCACTCAAGCAATTTACTTTGGAATGGCGGAGAAATACCATGTAGTAGGTAGGTATGGTGGACACAAATGGCATGAATATTGGCTCAAGTATTTGGATGCATGAGAAGTATTCCCTCTCGATACAAGGTTTAGGCTAGCAAGGTTATTTGAAACAAACACAAGGATGAACCGGTGCAGCAAAACTCACATAAAAGACATATTGTAAACATTATAAGACTCTACACCGTCTTCCTTGTTGTTCAAACTCAATACTAGAAATTATCTAGACCTTAGAGAGACCAATTATGCAAACCAAATTTTAGCATGCTCTATGTATTTCTTCACTAATAGGTGCAAAGTATATGATGCAAGAGCTTAAACATGAGCACAACAATTGCCAAGTATCACATTATCCAAGACATTTTACCAATTACTACATGTAGCATTTTCCAATTCCAACCATATAACAATATAACGAAGAGGAAACTTCGCCATGAATATTATGAGCTAAGAACACATGTGTTCATACGAACCAGCGGAGCGTGTCTCTCTCCCACACAAGGATGAACTTATTCAAACATAAACAAAAACAAAAGCAAACAGACGCTCCAAGTAAAGTACATAAGATGTGACCGAATAAAAATATAGTTTCACTAGAAGAAACCTGATAAGTTGTCGATGAAGAAGGGGATGCCTTGGGCATCCCCAAGCTTAGATGCTTGAGTCTTCTTAAAATATGCAGGGATGAACCACCGGGGCATCCCCAAGCTTAGACCTTTCACTCTTCTCGATCACATTATATCACCCTCTTCTCTTGACCCTTGAAAACTTCTTCCACACCAAACTTTAAGCAAACTCATTAGAGGGTTAGTGCATAATCAAAAATTCACATGTTCAGAGGTGACACAATCATTCTTAACACTTCTGGACATTGCACAAAACTTCTGAAAGTTAATGGAACAAAGAAACTCATTCAACTTAACAAAAGCGGCAATGCGAAATAAAAGGCAGAATCTGTCAAAAACAGAACAGTCCGTAAAGACGAATTTTAAGATGGCACCAGACTTGCTCAAATGGAAAAACTCAAAACTAATGAAAGTTGCGTACATATCTGAGGATCACGCTCGTAAATTGGCAGATTTTTTCGAATTTTCTACAGAGAACTGTGCCCAGATTCGTGACAGACAGCAATGCTGTTTCTGCGCAGCGATCCCAAATATAACATCAACTTTGACATAGAAACTTTACTTGGCACAAAAACATGATAAGGAGAGGTTGCTACAGTAGTAAACAACTTCCAAGACTCAACAAAACAAAAATTGCTGTAGTAAAATAAACACATGGGTTATCTCCCAAGAAGTTCTTTCTTTATAGCCATTAAGATGGGCTCAGCAGTTTTAATGATGCACTCGCAAGAAATAGTATTTGAGGCAAAAGAGAGCATCAAGAGGCAAATTCAAAACACATTTAAGTCTAACATGCTTCCTATGCATAGGAATCTTGTAAATAAACAAGTTCATGAAGAGCAAAGTAACAAGCATAGGAAGATAAAACAAGTGTAGCTTCAAAAATTTCAGCACATAGAGAGGTGTTTTAGTAACATGAAAATTTCTACAACCATATTTTCCTCTCTCATAATAACTTTCAGTAGCATCATGAGCAAACTCAACAATATAACTATCACATAAAGCATTCTTATCATGAGTCTCATGCATAAAATAATTACTACTCCCAACATAAGCATAATCAATTTTATTAGTTGTAGTGGGAGCAAATTCAACAAAGTAGCTATCAAATATAGGAGGTATATTGTAATCATAATCAAATTTATCCTCCATAACAGGTGGTAACAAAAGACTACTATCATTATAATCATCATAAATAGGAGGCAAAGTATCATCAAAGTAAATTTTCTCCTCAATGCTTGGGGGACTAAAAATATCATGCTCATCAAAGCCAGCTTCCCCAAGCTTAGAATTTTCCATAGCATTAGCAACAATGGTGTTCAAAGCATTCATACTAATAACATTCCCATTATCATGCATATAAAGTTCCATGGGTTTTTTAATTCTCTCTTCAAACACATCATGTCCTAATTCAAGATAAAGTTCATAAAGATCTCTCATATTTTTGTTGTTTTCCATTATGCCTAACTAGTGTAAACAAGAAACCAAATGTCGCAATTGCAGAGTCTAAAGGAAATAGCTTCGAGCACACACACAATGGCGCCGGAAAAGTACTGTTACCTGGAACCGAAGTATGAGTGCCTTTTACCTTTCCTCCCCGGCAACGGCGCCAGAAAAGTGCTTGGCGCGTAGTTGACGAGGGAGGAAAAGTGCTTAGTTGCCGGGCTTGCCAATGTGTGAGTGCCGTTTACCTTCCCTCCCCGGCAACGGCGCCAGAAAAGTGCTTGATGTCTACGTTCCCCCTCCTTTCCTGTAGACAGTGTTGGGCCTCCAAGTGCAGAGGTTTGTAGAACAGCAGCAAGTTTTCCCTTAAGTGGATCACCCAAGGTTTATCGAACTCAGGGAGGAAGAGGTCAAAGATATCCCTCTCATGCAACCCTGCAACCACAAAGCAAGAAGTCTCTTGTGTCCCCAACACACCAAATAGGTGCACTAGTTCGGCGAAGAGATAGTGAAATACAGGTGGTATGAATATATATGAGCAGTAGCAACGGTGCCAGAAAATAGCTTGCTGGCGTGTAGTTGATGGTGGTAGTATTGCAGCAGTAGTAACGCAGTAAAACAGTAAACAAGCAGCGATAGCAGTATTTAGGAACAAGGCCTAGGGATTACACTTTCACTAGTGGACACTCTCAACATTGATCACATAACAGAATAGATAAATGCATACTCTACACTTTTGTTGGATGATGAACACATTGCGTAGGATTACACGAACCCTCAATGCCGGAGTTAACAAGCTCCACAATAATGCTCATGTTTTAGTAACCTTTAGTGTAAGATAGATCAAAACGACTAAACCAAGTACTAGCATAGCATGCACACTGTCACCTTCATGCATATGTAGGAGGAATAGATCACATCAATATTATCATAGCAATAGTTAACTTCGCAATCTACAAGAGATCATGATCATAGCATAAACCAAGTACTAACACGGTGCACGCACTGTCACCTTTGCACACATGCAGGAGGAATAAAACTACTTTAATAACACATCACTAGAGTAGCACATAGATAGTAGTGATACAAAACTCATATGAATCTCAATCATGTAAAGCAGCTCATGAGATCATTGTATTGAAGTACATAGTAGAGAGATTAACCACATAGCTACCGGTACAGCCCCGAGCCTCGATGGAGAACTACTCCCTCCTCATGGGAGCAGCAGCGGTGATGAAGATGGCGGTGGAGATGGCAGCGGTGTCGATGGAGAAGCCTTCCGGGGGCACTTCCCCGTCCGGCAGGGTGCCGGAACAGAGACTCCTGTCCCCCAGATCTTGGCTTCGCGATGACGGCGGCTCTGGAACTTTTCTCGTATCGTGGCTTTCTCCGTAAGGGTTTTCGATGCAGGGGCTTTAAATAGGCGAAGAGGCGGCGCAGGAGGGTCAACGAGGCGACGACACCATAGGGTGGCGCGGCCAGGGCCTGGGCCGCGCCACCATGTCATCTGGGCCCACCAGGGCCCCCTCTGGCGGCTCTCGGGTGTTCTGGATGCTTCCGGGCAAAATAGGAACCTGGGCGTTGATTTCGTCCGATTCCGAGAATATTTCCTTACTAGGATTTCTGAAACCAAAAACAGCAGAAAACAGGAACTGGCACTTCGGCATCTTGTTAATAGGTTAGTTCCAGAAAATGCACGAATATGACATAAAGTGTGCATAAAACATGTAGGTATCATCAATAAAGTAGCATGGAACATAAGAAATTATCGATACGTTGGAGACGTATCACACCCCAGGGTGGCACCCCACAGGCCGGCGCGGCCAGCAAGGGGGGCGCGCCACCCTGGTGTGTGGGCCCCTCCTTGCCCCACTCCATCATCTCTTTCACTCTCTCTCCCGAAAAAACTCGTACTCACTTTCTCTCACTCGCGTTTCTGCTCAAGAACTCGCGATTTCTCGATCTCTTTGCTCAGCCCAGATTTCTGTCTGAAATTTGGCACATTTGCTCCTTGGTATGTGACTCCTTTGATTGTCCAATTAGAATTTTGTTTGGTTGAGTATATCTTGAATATTTTGCTGCTGTAGATAACATGTTTAGTGAGCTTGCATGCTTGTTCTAAGTGGTAGAAACTAGTTTTGATGCATGTTTAGTACTCTAGCAAGTTCCTATAGTAGTTCCCCTCAATTATATACCTTGAAATCAAATTTTATAATGGTTGTTGAAAATTTCAGAAGAGGAAGATGAAGAAATTCAAATTTGGAGAATTGTTCAAGAAAGGAACAACCAGCACCGGGAGGCCCTCGAGGGCGTCCACTCAGATTAGGCGATCCTACAATGAGGATATCATCGCGCCTAGCTTCGCGCCCGAAGAGGACAATGGGGCTCCTAATGCTTCATCCTTCCCATGTTATGATTTTCTGACAAATGCAGGGATATTGGATGATTTCTTCACCCTTGTCAACAGGGCGGGCTTAGCCACCTACGTGGGAGATGAAAGGGAGCAATACTACATGCTCACCAAAATTTTCGTTGAGAGCTTCAAGTTCCACAACACGCAATATGAGCCGACAGTTGCATTCAAGATCTATGGTAATCCTGTTACTATGGAATTGGAAGAATTTTGTCGTGCATTGGATATTGCCCCTGTAGGTACAGCAAGGAGGATTGATGACAACCCCCGGGACCTGTTGGAGCTCTATCGAGGGATCACCGATGATGATTGTCGCACCATTCAGCGTGGCAAGATAAGGAACATTCAACTCCCCGCCATTAAATATTTTGCATATTACATTGTGATGCGCGTAGATGTACACGTCCGTTGGGAACCCCAAGAGGAAGGTATGATGCGCACAGTGGCAAGTTTTCCCTCAGAAAGAAACCAAGGTTGATCGAACCAGGAGGAGCCAAGAAGCACGTTGAAGGTTGATGGTCGCGAAATGTGATGCGGCGCAACACCAGGGATTCCGGCGCCAACTGGAACCTGCACAACACAACCAAAGTACTTTGCCCCAACGAAACAGTGAGGTTGTCAATCTCACCGGCTTGCTGTAACAAAGGATTAAACGTATCGAGTGGAAGATGTTTGCAAAGAAAACAGTAAAACAAGTAGATTGTATGCTATGGAAAGAATAGGACCGGGGTCCACAGTTCACTAGAGGTGTCTCTCCCATAAGATAAAAGCATGTTGGGTGAACAAATTACAGTCGGGCAATTGACAAATAGAGAAAGGCATAATAATGCATATACATGACATGATAAATATAGTGAGATTTAATCCGGGCATTACGACAAAGAACATAGACCGCCATCCAACTGCATCTATGCCTAAAAAGTCCACCTTCAGGTTATCGTCCGAACCCCCTCCAGTATTAAGTTGCAAAGCAACAGACAATTGCATTAAGTATTGTGCGTAATGTAATCAATAACTACATCCTTAGACATAGCATCAATGTTTTATCCCTAGTGGCAACAGCACATCACAACCTTAGAACTTTCTGTCACTGTCCCAGGTATCAATGAAGGCATGAACCCACTATCGAGCATAATTACTCCCTCTTGGAGTTAAGAGTAAAAACTTGGCCAGAGCCTCTACTAATAACGGAGAGCATGCAAGATCATAAACAACACATGAACAATAGATTGATAATCACCATAATCATAGTACTCTCTATCCATCGGATCCCGACAAACACAACATATAGAATTACATATAGATGATCTTGATCATGTTAGGCAGCTCACAAGATCCAACAATGAAGCACAACAAGGAGAAGACGACCATCTAGCTACTGCTATGGACCCATGGTCCAGGGGTGAACTACTCACTCATCACTCCGGAGGCGATCATGGCGATGAAGAGTCCTCCGGGAGATGAATCCCCTCTCCGGCAGGGTGCCGGAGGCGATCTAATCCCCCGAGATGGGATTCGCGGCGGCGTCTCTGTAAGGTTTTTCGTATCGTGGCTCTCGGTACTGGGGGTTTCGCGACGGGAGCTTTAAGTAGGCGGAAGGTCAACGCGAGGGGCCACACGAGGCCCAGGGGGCAGGTCGGCGCGGCCAGGGCCTGGCCGCGCCGGCCACCCTCCGGCCGCCTCGTGGCCCCACTTCGTTAGGTCTTCGGTCTTCTGGAAGCTTCGTGCAAAAATAGGACCCTGGGCGAAAGTTTCGTCCAATTCCGAGAATATTTCTTTACTAGGATTTCTGAAACCAAAAACAGAAAACAGCAATGGCTCTTCGGCATCTTGTTAATAGGTTAGTTCCAGAAAATGCATAAATATGACATATAATGTGCATAAAACATGTAGGTATCATCAATAAAGTAGCATGGAACATAAGAAATTATCGATACGTTGGAGACGTATCAGCATCCCCAAGCTTAGTTCTGCTCGTCCCGAGCAGGTAAAACGATAACAAAGATAATTTCTGAAGTGACATGCCATCATAATCTTGATCATACTATTTGTAAACATATGTAATGAATGCAGCGATCAAAGCAAAGGTAATGACATGAGTAAACAACTGAATCATATAGCAAAGACTTTTCATGAATAGTACTTCAAGACAAGCATCAATAAGTCTTGCATAAGAGTTAACTCGTAAAGCAATAAATCAAAGTAAAGGTGTTGAAACAACACATAAGAAGATTAAGTTTCAGCGGTTGCTTTCAACTTGTAACATGTATATCTCATGGATATTGTCAACATAAAGTAATATAACAAGTGCAATATGCAAGTATGTAGGAATCAATGCACAGTTCACACAAGTGTTTGCTTCTTAAGGTGGAGGGAGATAGGTAAACTGACTCAACAATAAAAGTAAAAGAATGGTCCTTCAATGAGGAAAGCATCGATTGCTGTATTTGTGCTAGAGCTTTTATTTTGAAAACATGAAACAATTTTGTCAACGGTAGTAATAAAGCATATGAGTTATGAAAATTATATCTTACAAGTTGCAAGCCTCACGCATAGTATACTAATAGTGCCCGCACCTCGTCCTACTTAACTTGGACTACCGGATCTTCGCATGCCATGTTTCAACCAAGTGTCACAAAGGGGTACCTCCATGCCGCCTGTACAAAGGTCTAAGGAGAATGCTCGCATTTCGGATTTCTCGCTTTTGATTATTCTCAACTTAGACATCCATACCGGGACAACATGGACAACAGATAATGGACTCCTCTTAAATGCATAAGCATGTAGCAAAGTTATTATTCTCATATGAGATTGAGGATATATGTCCAAAACTGAAACTTCCACCATGATTCATGGCTTTAGTTAGCGGCCCAATGTTCTTCTCTAACAATTTTGCATGCTCCAACCACTAAAATGATAGACCTTCAGACAAGACGGACATGCATAGCAACTCACATGATATTCAACAATAGTTGATGGCGTTCCCCAGAAGCATGGTTATCGCACAACAAGCAACTTAATAAAATATAAAGTGCATAAGTACATATTCAATACTACGATAGTTTTTAAGGCTATTTTGTCCCATGAGCTATATATTGCATAGGTGGATGATGGAATTTTAAAGGTAGCACTCAAGCAATTTACTTTGGAATGGCGGAGAAATACCATGTAGTAGGTAGGTATGGTGGACACAAATGGCATAGTGGTTGGCTCAAGGATTTTGGATGCATGAGAAGTATTCCCTCTCGATACAAGGTTTAGGCTAGCAAGGTTATTTGAAGCAAACTCAAGGATGAACAAGTGCAGCAAAACTCACATAAAAGACATATTGTAAACATTATAAGACTCTACACTGTCTTCCTTGTTGTTCAAAACTCAATACTAGATATTATCTAGACCTTAGAGAAACCAAATATGCAAATCAAATTTTAGCAAGCTCTATGTATTTCTTCATTAATGGGTGCAAAGCATATGATGCAAGAGCTTAAACATGAGCACAACAATTGCCAAGTATCACATTATCCAAGACATTTTTAGAATTACTACATGTAGCATTTTCCAATTCCAACCATATAACAAATTAACGAAGAAGAAACTTCGCCTTGAACATTATGAGTAAAGCCTAAGGACACATGTGTCCATATGCAACAGCGGAGCGTGTCTCTCTCCCACAAAGTGAATGCTAGGATCCATCTTATTCAAACAAAAACAAAAATGAAAACAAACCGACGCTCCAAGTAAAGAACACCAGATGTGACTGAATAAAAATATAGTTTCAGGGGAGGAACCTGATGATGTTGTCGATGAAGAAGGGGATGCCTTGGGCATCCCCAAGCTTAGACGCTTGAGTCTTCTTAAAATATGCAGGGATGAACCACGGGGGCATCCCCAAGCTTAGAGCTTTCACTCCTCTTGATCTTAGTATATCATTCTCCTCTCTTGACCCTTGAAAACTTCCTTCACACCAAACTTCAAGCAAACTCATTAGAGGGTTAGTGCATCATTAATAATTCACACATTCAGAGGTGACACAATCATTCTTTTCACTTCTGGACATTGCATAATGCTACTGGACATTAATGGATCAAAGAAATTCATCCAACATAGCAAAAGAGGCAATGCGAAATAAAAGGCAGAATCTGTCAAAAACAGAACAGTCCGTAAAGACGAATTTTAAGATGGCACCAGACTTGCTCAAATGGAAAAACTCAAAACTAATGAAAGTTGCGTACATATCTGAGGATCACGCTCGTAAATTGGCAGATTTTTTCGAATTTTCTACAGAGAACTGTGCCCAGATTCGTGACAGACAGCAATGCTGTTTCTGCGCAGCGATCCCAAATATAACATCAACTTTAACATAGAAACTTTACTTGGCACAAAAACATGATAAGGAGAGGTTGCTACAGTAGTAAACAACTTCCAAGACTCAATAAAACAAAAAATTGCTGTAGGTAAAAACATGGGTTGTCTCCCATAAGCGCTTTTCTTTAACGCCTTTCAGCTAGGCGCAGAAAGTGCAAATCAAGTAACATCGAGAGTAGAAGCATCAACATCATAGCTTGTTCTAATAATAGAATCAAAAGGCAACTTCATTCTCTTTCTAGGGAAGTGTTCCATACCTTTCTTGAGAGGAAATTGATATTTAATATTACCTTCCCTCATATCAATAACAGCACCAACAGTTCGAAGAAAAGGTCTTCCCAACACAATTGGACAAGATGCATTGCATTCGATATCCAAGACAACAAAATCAACGGGGACAAGGTTATTGTTAACCGTAATATGCACATTATCAATCCTCCCCAAAGGTTTCTTTTTAACATTATCGGCGAGATTAACATCCAAATAACAATTCTTTAATGGTGGCAAGTCAAGCATATCATAAATCTTTTTAGGCATAACAGAAATACTTGCACCAAGATCACATAAGGCATTACATTCAAAGTCATTGAATTTCATTTTAATGATGGGCTCCCAACCATCTTCTAACTTTCTAGGAATAGAAGTTTCAAGTTTTAGTTTCTCTTCTCTAGCTTTTATGAGAGCATTTGTAATATGTTTTGTAAAGGCTAAATTTATAGCACTAGCATTAGGACTTTTAGCAAGTTTTTGCAAGAACTTTATAACTTCAGAGATGTGGCAATCATCAAAATCTAAATCATTATGAGCTACAGCAATGGGATCATTATTCCCAAGGTTGGAAAAAATTTCAGCAGTTTTATCACAAGCAGTTTCAGCAGTTTTAGCAATTTCAGGCAGCTTTGTACGCTTTGCACTAGGAGTAGAAACATTGCCAACACCAATTATATTACCATTGATAGTAGGAGGTGCAGCAACATGTGGAGAATTAGCATTACTAGTGGTGGTAATAGTCCAAACTTTAGCTACATTATTCTCTTTAGCTAGTTTTTCATTTTCTTCTCTATCCCACCTAGCACGCAACTCAGCCATTAATCTTATATTCTCATTAATTCTAACTTGGATGGCATTTGCTGTAGTAGTAATCTTATTATCAAGATCATTATTAGGCATAACTTTCAACTTTAAAAGATTAACATCAGAGGCAAGCCTATCAACTCTAGAAGCGATAGTATCAATTTTATCAAGCTTTTCCTCAACAGATTTGTTAAAAGCAGTTTGTGTACTAATAAATTCTTTAAGCATGGCTTCAAGACCAGAGGGTACACTTCTATTATTGTTGTAAGAATTCCCATAAGAATTACCATAACCATTACCATTAGCAGAAGGATATGGCCTATAGTTATTACCAGAGTTGTTCCTATAAGCATTGTTGTTGAAATTATTATTTTTAATGAAATTCACATCAACATTTTCTTCTTGAGCAACCAATGAAGCTAAAGGAACATTATTTGGATCAACATTAGATCTACCATTCACAAGCATAGACATAATCACATCAATCTTATCACTCAAGGAAGAGGTTTCTTCAACAGAATTTACCTTCTTACCTTGTGGAGCTCTTTCCGTGTGCCATTCAGAGTAATTTATCATCATATCATCAAGAAGTTTTGTAGCCGCCCCCAATGTGATGGACATAAAAGTACCTCCAGCAGCTGAATCCAATAAATTCCGCGAAGAAAAATTTAGTCCTGCATAGAAGGTTTGGATGATCATCCAAGTAGTCAGTCCATGGGTTGGGCAATTCTTTACCAAAGTTTTCATTCTCTCCCATGCTTGAGCAACATGTTCAGTATCTAATTGTTTAAAATTCATTATGCTACTTCTCAAAGAAATAATTTTAGCGGGAGGATAATATCTACTAATAAAAGCATCCTTGCATTTAGTCCATGAATCAATACTATTCTTAGGCAAAGATAGCAACCAATCTTTAGCTCTTCCTCTTAATGAGAAAGGAAACACTTTCAGTTTAATAATATCACCATCTACATCTTTATACTTTTGCATTTCACAAAGTTCAACAAAATTATTGAGATGGGCAGCAGCATCATCAGAACTAGCACCAGAAAATTGTTCTCTCATGACTAGATTTAGTAAAGCAGGTTTAATTTCAAAGAATTCTGCTGTAGTAGCAGGTGGAGCAATAGGTGTGCATAGGAAATCATTATTATTTGCATTTGTGAAGTCACACAACTTAGTATTTTCAGGGTTGGCCATTTTAGCAACAGTAAATAAAGCAAACTAGATAAAGTAAATGCGAGTAACTAATTTTTTTTGTGTTTTTGATATAGCAAACAAGATAGCAAATAAAGTAAAACTAGCAACTAATTTTTTTGTGTTTTGATTTAGTGCAGCAAACAAAGTAGTAAATAAAATAAAGCAAGACAAAAACAAAGTAAAGAGATTGAGAAGTGGAGACTCCCCTTGCAGCGTGTCTTGATCTCCCCGGCAACGGCGCCAGAAAAAGTGCTTGATGCGCGTAGATGTACACGTCCGTTGGGAACCCCAAGAGGAAGGTATGATGCGCACAGTGGCAAGTTTTCCCTCAGAAAGAAACCAAGGTTGATCGAACCAGGAGGAGCCAAGAAGCACGTTGAAGGTTGATGGTCGCGAAATGTGATGCGGCGCAACACCAGGGATTCCGGCGCCAACTAGAACCTGCACAACACAACCAAAGTACTTTGCCCCAACGAACAGTGAGGTTGTCAATCTCACCGGCTTGCTGTAACAAAGGATTAAACGTATCGAGTGGAAGATGTTTGCAAAGAAAACAGTAAAACAAGTAGATTGTATGCTATGGAAAGAATAGGACCGGGGTCCACAGTTCACTAGAGGTGTCTCTCCCATAAGATAAAAGCATGTTGGGTGAACAAATTACAGTCGGGCAATTGACAAATAGAGAAAGGCATAATAATGCATATACATGACATGATAAATATAGTGAGATTTAATCCGGGCATTACGACAAAGAACATAGACCGCCATCCAACTGCATCTATGCCTAAAAAGTCCACCTTCAGGTTATCATCCGAACCCCCTCCAGTATTAAGTTGCAAAGCAACAGACAATTGCATTAAGTATTGTGCGTAATGTAATCAATAACTACATCCTTAGACATAGCATCAATGTTTTATCCCTAGTGGCAACAGCACATCACAACCTTAGAACTTTCTGTCACTGTCCCAGGTATCAATGAAGGCATGAACCCACTATCGAGCATAATTACTCCCTCTTGGAGTTAAGAGTAAAAACTTGGCCAGAGCCTCTACTAATAACGGAGAGCATGCAAGATCATAAACAACACATGAACAATAGATTGATAATCACCATAATCATAGTACTCTCTATCCATCGGATCCCGACAAACACAACATATAGAATTACATATAGATGATCTTGATCATGTTAGGCAGCTCACAAGATCCAACAATGAAGCACAACAAGGAGAAGACGACCATCTAGCTACTGCTATGGACCCATGGTCCAGGGGTGAACTACTCACTCATCACTCCGGAGGCGATCATGGCGATGAAGAGTCCTCCGGGAGATGAATCCCCTCTCCGGCAGGGTGCCGGAGGCGATCTCCGGAATCCCCCGAGATGGGATTCGCGGCGGCGTCGTCTCTGGGTTCGTATCGTGGCTCTCGGTACTGGGGGTTTCGCGACGGGAGCTTTAAGTAGGCGGAAGGTCAACGCGAGGGGCCACACGAGGGGCCCAGGGGGCAGGTCGGCGCGGCCAGGGCCTGGGCCGCGCCGGCCACCCTCCTGGCCGCCTCGTGGCCCCACTTCGTTAGGTCTTCGGTCTTCTGGAAGCTTCGTGCAAAAATAGGACCCTGGGCGAAAGTTTCGTCCAATTCCGAGAATATTTCTTTACTAGGATTTCTGAAACCAAAAACAGCAGAAAACAAATGGCTCTTCGGCATCTTGTTAATAGGTTAGTTCCAGAAAATGCATAAATATGACATATAATGTGCATAAAACATGTAGGTATCATCAATAAAGTAGCATGGAACATAAGAAATTATCGATACGTTGGAGACGTATCACATTGCTACTAGCATTCTTGGTAGGGAGAACACTAGCAATATTTCTAGCTATCATCTTGCTTTCTTGAATGCTGCACTTACTGGACAGACACCTTATCATCTTGGTTCTCTTATTGCTCGCCGCCTGTCTAGCAGGGGGCCTATTTTTGGAGGAACTATTGCACTGCGCATTTTAACACATTTAAGACTCCCTCTTGATCCTAATGATGTGCCATTAACCCCTAGGAGACTTGATATTGCTGCTATGAAGAGTCATCATTTTGTTACCACTGATTCCACTGTAGATAATATGGTCTATAGAATGTTGTTTGCTGACGGGGATGAGAAGGAAATCCCTCTTCCCCAGCCAGGTTTGTTCAATATTGACAGGCAATCATGGTCGCGCACTAAGGAGGAGGTGGAGGAACATATGAAGATACAAGACTTCCACCAGCAGCATGACTCCGAGGACGCCGAGCCCTCCTACGACTACACCGTCACGTATCCGGGTGCTTCTTCTAGCACATACCCGGAATATGATCCATCTTCGTCGTACTACGGAGATACTACCTCATGGCCTCGATGGGATTGAACTCCACTTAGGCCAAAAGCCTAAGCTTGGGGGAGGTATACCGGCATCACTCATTCTTTGCATATTATGGTTGCTGGATACTTGTACATACTTGTTTAGTTTCTTAGAGTGGTTTTCTAATGAGAAGGAGATGATATTTGGGGAAGTGCTGTCCAAAAACAGATTCTGGGCTGTTACCAAAAAAATTCGTACGCACAGCCAGAACGTTATTTTGAGTTGCCAATTTTTGAGCATGTGCCCCAGGTTGTTATCTAACTTTCATTAGTTGAACACTTTTTGAGCTGAGCAATGGAAGATTTTTGTTAATTTCGATTTCTGTACTGCTGTCAGGTTTTGGCAGATTTCTGTCATCCTGCTTTTCTGTGTTTCTGTTAGTTTGCATTCTTTTGTTTTCGCTTTGTTTCTCTCCTAAAACACAAAAAGACCAAAAATATTTCTATTGTTTGGGGGATGACCCCCGGTATGCCAAAGGCATGCCAAACCGGATGGTCTTATCCATCAAGATACCGGTTTAATATTTATACCGGAGCTCAAAGATGAGAGTTTGGCTAAGTAAGGCTAAGCCGGTATCCCCAAGAGGGGTATACCGGGACCGGATAGAAAGGATGCCGGAGACCGGAAGGAAGAGCATGTCGGCAGGACTGGTCAAAGATTCTCTTCAGAGCTAGAAGACAAGGATGAGCTAAGCAAAGTAGCTTTAAACGAAGGCCTGAAGACAAAGAAGAGGATGACGGTCAAAGAAGCCGGAGGACGTCAGCCTCCCTGTTTAAAGAAGACCCCGGCGTCATCTATGATTAAAGTAGCTTTGTAAAGTATCTTTGTAAAGTAGTTTGTCTAGTCAAAGATGCCATTAGGGTTTCTTGCCCTGTAAGCCACCCTCTCCCCTATATAAGGAGAGGGGGCAGCCTCTTCATACGCGCGAACATAGAGAGAGAACCTTGTAAGCTCAAACCTGTAACCTGTGGAGATCAATGAAGATAGTGATCTAGAGCGAGTTCTTCCTTGTGTCTTTCTTCTTCAACCTCTGGCCTTGGCCAAGTTCTTGAGGAAACCATCCGGAAGTTCATCCCATCTAGTCACAAACCCTCCCCCGAATCCTCTAGCGTCCATTCGGCCCCAACATAAGCCATCCTATGGCATCTGTCTGTTCACCACGACGACAGTTGGCGCCCACCGTGGGGCATGAAGTGGCGCTTGCTGGAGTTCATATTCGGGCGGGCATCCTCGACATCAACGGCGAGCGCACGGTGTCCGCGCTCGTGCAACGCATCTACAACATGGACTTCATCAACGACAACGCAGGCTGCTTCGCCAACGGCGGCAAGTTCCCGCAGAACGGCCGCACCATCGAGTTCGGCAGCATCCGCGTCTATTTCGGCACCGTCCCTGTGCGCCAGCGCCTCTCGCCGGTGCTGGTGGCGCCGGATCCGCCAAGGTGGCTGTGTGCTGGCCGCGCCGCCGGCAGCGTGGAGGTCATGATGGCTGGTGCGGTCAACACCGGCAAAGGAGCTGTGGAGGAAGGAGCTGAACGTGCGGCATCGACCCGCCCGGCAAAACCGCCGCTGGAGCGTGACGCAGGCGTCGCGGGAGCATCTTCAGCGCCACCGGCAACCCCTCTTCAAGCGGCGATGCACACGCTGGCCACGCCCATCGCGCAGAACATCGACCCGGCAAAGGCTCAGGAGGAGCTGGAGGCCACGCGCAAGGCCCTGCTTACCGGTGGCGCCGACATCATCCGGGCGCAGCGCGAGCTGAACCTAACCCTACGTGAGTACAACGCAGCCCATGGCTTTGCTTCAGTTAGTGCTCATGCTGCTAGGATACCGGAAAACCGGCTTAAGGCTCGCAATCTAGATCAGGATTTGCGCAAAGAAGTTCTTGCCGGCAAAAGTGCATCTGTGTCTGTGAGCATTGTAGAAAAGCCTAAGTACAGTAGCCCGGATAAAACTATAAAAGCCGCTAAAGCTGCAGTAGAACTATGTGAATCGCTTTCCGGAGACGAGTTGGCAAAACAGCAAGAGCGTGTTAAAGAGCTGCTGAAAACTATCGAGCAGCAGAATGCTGAGCAGCTAGCTAAGCTGAACGAGGCAGTGGCCTCAAAATCCGCGCGTTCAACAAAGAATGCCGGAAGCAAGTCCCATGGGCAGGCTTCGTCCCCCCATCCGGACAAAAGAAGGGAAAGAGAAAAGAACGCACGGCAGATGACTGTGTATGATCCGGTCCTTGCCGGAAAGCAAAAAGCCGGGCAACAAGATGCCGGTAGAAAAAGCCAAGGGGCAGATCGGGGCTACGCCAAGGGAGGCTATGCCGGAAACAATCATGCCGGTAGATATGAAACCGGGCAAAATTATCGAGCTGCAAGGGCGGCGTATGTCGATGAAGAAATGCCACCACCAGGGTACCGGCAGGCAAGAGCCGCGGAACCGGAAGGATATGACGAATCGGATTCCGAGGTGGAACGAACCAAAGCCCGCCGGAACCCTTTGGGGGAACGTCTGGGGGAAAGATACTTGCCAAGCCAGGATGCGAGGCACAGGCTGGACAGAGTGTATCTTTCTGAGATGATTGAATCTGAGGGTCCTCCTGGCCCAAAGTGCTTTGGCCCACGAATCATGAGAGAAGAGCCACCGGTACGCAATTTCCAGTTGCCCCGGGATACAAAAACATATGACGGCACGACTAAGCCGGAAGATTGGTTGGCGGACTATGTCACAGCTGTTTATGTAGCTGGTGGTGGAGTAAACCGGCGTTGGGCGGTAAGAATCATACCGTCCTACCTGGTAGGACCTGCGCGGATCTGGCTTAACAACTTGCCGGCAGGAAGCATTAATGGATGGTTGGACTTTGAGGAAGCCTTTGTGAACAACTTCAGCAGCACTTACAAGAGGCCAAACCGGCCCCAACAGCTTGCGCTGTGCCAACAGCGTGCAGGAGAACCAGACCGGGATTATCTCACCCGGTGGAACTCAATGAGAAACACGTGTGAAGGAGTGATTGAAGCACAAGCGATCGCTTGGTTCAGTCAAGGATGCCGGAGAGGATCACCACTGTGGCAAAGGCTGCAGAGGAATATGCCAAGCACATTGGCAGAAATGATGCGAGTGGCGGAAAATTATGCGTTGGGAGACCCAATGCAACCGGCAGTACAAGCTGAGCCGGAGCAGTCGAATCCGCCTCAGCAGCGACAAGAGCAATACCGGGACAACCGGAACAACAAAAGAAGGGAAGATTTCCCGGATCGAAGATATGCATCACAGCAAGTTGCTGCCGTGCAAGAAAATTATGATGCCAGCGGCAGCCAGAGACAGAAAACCGGATCGCAGCCATGGGCGGGTCCTAAGAAGCAGTGGGTCGAGAAGAAACCCTGGGGCCAGAAAAAGAATTGGCAAGAACCCGTGAAATACACCATGGAAGCCGCCATGGATCAACCTTGCCGGTGGCACACGCCGAACCCGGATCACCCGTCAAACCATCTGACGAAGGATTGTTCTTGGACTAAGTACTTAATGCAAAAGGGGGCAGTGAAGGATGCGCAAGGACAAGGGTGCTCCACAATGTTGCCGCCGCCGCAAGATATGCTGCGCCAACAACAACTACCACCACCACCACCGCTTACTGGAGCAAATGCTTTACCGGTACAGCCTCAGCCAAACAGGCAACAATACCAGCAAGTTAACCGGGTGGAGGAGAATCGTGATCAACCACCTCCACCGGCACCTTTGGGCCGGAATGTTTACGAAGACCCACATTTGTGCATGGTTGTCTTTGTCACCGAACCAACCGACAGGCAGAGCGTGCATCGCCGTTCCATGGAAGTGAACGCGGTGATGCCGGCAGTACCCAAGTACATGCTATGGTCAGATCAGGAAATCACCTGGTCGTTCAAGGATCACCCCAAAATCATGCCGAATCCGGGCGGATACGCTCTTGTTGTGGACCCAATCATGAAGGGGCCGGAAACTCGGGTAAAGTTCAGCAAGGTGCTGATAGACAACGGCAGCAGCATAAACATCATGTACAAGCATACCATGCGTACGCTGGGCATAACAGAGAATATGCTGCAGCCAACTCACACAACTTTCCATGGGATCGTTCCCGGTTTGTCTTGCGCCCCGATAGGAAAAGTTCGGGTGGATGTATCGTTTGGAGGACGTGACAATTGTCGTGTTGAAAACATTGAGTTCGAGGTGGTGGACTTAGATAGTCCTTACCATGCGTTGCTGGGAAGGCCGGCACTGGCAGCTTTCATGGCATCAACCCATACAGCTTACCTCAAATGAAGATGCCGGCACCTCGTGGACCCTTAACCGTGGTGGGAAACTATAAAGTCTCGATGGAAACCGCTTCCGCCGGATCAAACCTGGCAGAATCGCTGGTGATAGCGGAGGAAAAGAAAAGAATGCAAACTGCTGTTGCGCTGGCTCAGTCCTCAAAGTTGAGCTTAGCGGCAATGAGTGGAAACTTGGCCTCACCGGCATTCAAGCCGACAAACGAGACAAAGGACATTGTGCTGGATCCGGCTTACCCAGAGCGCACCGTTCGTATCGGTGCCGGCCTCAGTCAAGCATAGGAAAGCGCGCTCGTCAGCTTCCTCCGTGAGAATCGGAACATTTTTGCCTGGTCTACTGATGACTTGGTAGGAGTTCCGAGGGAGCTGGCTGAGCACTCTCTAAACGTCCGGAAGGATGCCAAGCCGGTGAGACAACCTTTGCGCCGGTTCGCAGAAGATAGGAGGAAAATCATTGGAGAAGAAGTGACAAAGCTGTTGGTTGCCGGTTTCATCGTGGAGGTCACGCACACAGAGTGGCTGGCTAATCCGGTGATGGTCGAGAAGAAAAAAGATGAGAACCTGGAGGCACAAGCTCCGAAGGTGTGGCGCATGTGCATCGACTACACCAACCTCAACAAAGCTTGCCCAAGAGATCCTTTCCCTTTGCCCCGAATCGATCAAGTGATTGATTCTACTGCTGGGTGTGAGTTGTTGTCTTTCCTGGATGCATATTCCGGTTTCCACCAAATCCCTCTGAAAAAGGAAGATCAAATAAAAACTGCGTTCATTACCCCGCATGGGGCTTATTGCTATGTTACAATGCCTTTTGGTTTGCGCAACGCTGGTGCAACGTACCAGCGCTGTATGCAAAAATGCTTGTTTGATCAAATCGGAAAGAATGTGCAAGTCTATGTGGACGATATCGTGATAAAAACTAAGGTAAAAGACACCTTAATCGATGACATCCGGCAAACATTTGACAACCTAAGACGGTTCCGGATGAAACTCAATCCGGCAAAATGCACTTTCGGTGTCCCTGCCGGTAAGCTACTCGGTTTCCTTGTGTCAAGCCGGGGCATTGAGGTGAATCCGGTAAAAATCCGGGCAATAGAAAGAATGACAATACCGCGAGAACTCAAAGATGTGCAAAAGTTTACCGGAAGCTTGGCATCGCTAAGCCGGTTCATAAGCAGGCTAGGAGAAAAGGCCTTGCCGCTTTATGCCCTAATGAAAAAATCCGATACTTTCGTCTGGACCCCTCAGGCAGACGCAGCATTTAAAGAGCTAAAAACAATGCTAGTTACCGCACCAATACTGGCCTCACCTTTGGAAAGGGAACCTATGCTGCTCTATATAGCGGCAACAAACCGGGTGGTTAGCGTTGTGGTTGTGGTGGAAAGAAGAGGAAGGAAAAACCGTGCAAAGGCCGGTATACTACCTGAGCGAGGTGCTCTCCTCCTCAAAACAGAATTACCCGCACTTCCAAAAGATGACTTATGGCGTGTTCATGGCCGCCACGAAGCTCAAGCATTACTTTGAGGAGCACCCCATGAAGGTGGTGAGTGAGGCACCCATCTCCGATATCATGGGCAACAAGGACGCCAGCGGCCGGATTGCAAAATGGGCAATTCAGCTATCACCATATGTACCGGTGTATGAAAGAAGAGATGCCATAAAATCGCAAGCTTTAGCTGATTTCTTGGTCGATTGGGCGGAGATACAATACAAGCCGCCAGAACACAAGATAGAATACTGGAAGATGCACTTTGACGGATCCAAACTCAAGGAGGGTCTGGGTGCCGGTGTGGTACTCACCTCACCTAAGGGAGATCACCTCCGGTATGTTCTACAAGTGCACTTCAGGGCATCAAACAATGTCGCTGAGTACGAAGCTCTGATACATGGGCTTAAGGTCGCAAAAGAAATCGGAGCGCTCCGGATCATTTGCTACGGCGATTCAGATCTGGTGGTGCAACAGTGTTCCGGAGATTGGGATGCAAAAGATGCCAACATGGCTTCATACCGGTTTCATGTGCAAAAGATTGCCGGCTTCTTCGAAGGGTGTGAGTTTCACCATGTGCCGCGGGCTGAAAATGAAGCCGCGGATGCTTTATCCAAGCTAGGCTCATCGAGGCAAGAAATTCCTCCCGGAATAGCCTTGGCACACTTAAGAGTTCCATCAATCAAACCAAGTCCGGAATCGGAATCAATTTTTGTACCGGAATCGCATGTAGTGCCAATGGACATTGATGAAGGAAACCCGGGGACTGCTTCCGGCAAACTCGGGGACTGTCCAGCGAACCCGGGGACTCCACCGGTAAGCTCGGGGACTGCGGCACCCATACCGGCAGAGGTAACGCTCGTGGACAACATGGACATAGACATGCCGGTGTTTGTGGTTAGAGAAGCGCCATCTTGGGTTAAACCTATTAAGGAATTCCTGATCAACGGCACCTTGCCGGTTGACGAAAATGAATCCAGAAGGATACAGAGGAGGTCCAAAGCTTACACCATCATCAATGGTGAGGTATACAAAAGAAGTGTTACCGGTGTCCTCCAAAGATGTGTGGAGCCGGAAGAAGGAAGAGAAATGCTTGAGGAAATTCACCGAGGAGAATGCGGGCACCACGCTTCGTCAAGGGCACTGGTGGCAAAAGTGTTCCGGCATGGGTTCTATTGGCCAACGGCTTTGGAGAATGCGGAGGATATGGTAAGAAAATGCAATGGGTGCCAGAGGTACGCCAAGCAAAACCATACCCCAGCATCCGGTTTAAAAACCATACCGCTAACTTGGCCATTCGCTGTCTGGTGCCTGGACATGGTTGGACCATTTAAAACCGCAAGGGGAAACATGACCCACATCTTGGTAATGGTGGATAAATTCACCAAGTGGCTGGAAGTGAAGCCTATCGCAAAATGTGATGGCCACACAGCGGTAAAGTTCCTAAAAGATGTAATTCTGCGGTATGGATACCCGCACAGTATCATAACTGACAATGGCTCAAACTTTGCTCAAGGAGAATTCAAGCGATTTTGTGAAGACAAGAACATCCGGTTGGATTTGTGCTCAGTGGCGCACCCACAAGGCAATGGCCAAGTTGAAAGAACGAATGCTTTGGTACTTTCCGGTATCAAACCAAGACTCATTGATGCAATGGAAAAATCGCCGGGATGTTGGATCGATGAGCTACCATCAGTGCTGTGGAGTCTAAGAACAACTCCGAACCGGTCTACCGGATACACGCCATTCTTCATGGTTTATGGGGCAGAAGCGGTCATACCAACCGACATTCTCCATGATTCACCAAGGGTGCAGCTCTATACCGAAGAAGAGGTAAAGGAGGCCCGAGAAAATGATGTGGACTTGCTAGAAGAAGCAAGAGAATTAGCTCTGGCAAGAACAGCAATTTACCAGCAAAACCTCAGACGCTATCTGATACGTCTCCAACGTATCGATAATTTCTTATGTTCCATGCTACTTTATTGATGATACCTACATGTTTTATGCACACTTTATGTCATATTCGTGCATTTTCTGAACTAACCTATTAACAAGATGCCGAAGTGCCGTTCCTCTGTTTTTGGTTTCAGAAATCCTAGTAACGAAATATTCTCGGAATTGGACGAAATCAACGCCCAGGTTCCTATTTTTCCCGGAAGCTTCCAGATCACCGAAGAGGGGCCAGAGATGGGCCAGGCCACACCACACCCGGCGCGGGCCCAGGCCTGGCCGCGCCACCTGGTGGTGAGGGCACCCTGGTGCCCCTCCGAGGCTCCCCTTTCGCCTATTTAAAGGTCCTGACCTAAAAACCCCGAAGGAAAAAGCCACGGTACGCGAAACCTTCCAGAGCCGCCGCCATCGCGAAGCCAAGATCTGGGGGACAGAGTCTCTCGGCACCACGGCCGGGAAGTGCCCCGGAAGGCTTCTCCATCGACACCGCTGCCATCTCCACCGCCATCTTCATCACCGCTGCTGCTCCCATGAAGAGGGAGTAGTTCTCCATCGAGGCTCGGGGCTGTACCGGTAGCTATGTGGTTCATCTCTCTCCTATGTACTTCAATACAATAATCTCATGAGCTGCCTTACATGATTGAGATTCATATGATGATGCTTGTAATCTAGATGTCATTATGCTAGTCAAGTGAGTTTTACTTATGTGATCTCCGGAGACTCCTTGTCCCACGTGTGTAAAGGTGACAGTGTGTGCACCGTGTGGGTCTCTTAGGCTATATTTCACAGAATACTTATTCACTGTTATGAATGGCATAGTGAAGTGCTTATTTATATCTCTTTATGATTGCAATGTGTTTTGTATCACAATTTATCTATGTGCTACTCTAGTGATGTTATTAAAGTAGTTTTATTCCTCCTACACGGTGTAATGGTGACAGTGTGTGCACTCGTGTTAGTACTTGGTTTATGCTATGATCATGATCTCTTGTAGATTGCGAAGTTAACTATTGCTATGATAGTATTGATGTGTATTATTCCTCCTACATAAGCGTGAAGGTGACAGTGTGCATGCTATGTTAGTACTTGGTTTAGTCGTATCGATCTTTCTTGCACTCTAAGGTTATTTAAATATGAACATTTAATTGTGGAGCTTGTTAACTCCGGCATTGAGGATTCGTGTAATCCTACGCAATGTGTTCATCATCCAACAAGAGAGTGTAGAGTATGCATTTATCTATTCTGTTATGTGATCAATGTTGAGAGTGTCCACTAGTGAAAGTCTAATCCCTAGGCCTTGTTCCTAAATACTGCTATCGCTGCTTGTTTACTGTTTTTATTACTGCTTACGTTACTACTGCTTGTTTACTTCCTACAATATTACTACCATCAACGCACGCCAAGCTATTTTCTGGCGCCGTACTACTGCTCATATTTATTCATACCACCTGTATTTCACTATCTCTTCGCCGAACTAGTGCACCTATTAGGTGTGTTGGGGACACAAGAGACTTCTTGCTTTGTGGTTGCAGGGTTGCTTGAGAGGGATATCTTTGACCTCTTCCTCCCTGAGTTCGATAAACCTTGGGTAATCCACTTAAGGGAAACTTGCTGCTGTTCTACAAACCTCTGCTCTTGGAGGCCCAACACTGTCTACAAGAATAGAAGCACCCGTAGACATCAAGCACTTTTCTGGCGCCGTTGCCGGGGAGGAAAGGTAAAAGGCACTCATACTCCGGTTCCAGGTAACAGTTTTTCTGGCGCCATTGTGTGTGTGCTCGAAGCTATTTCCTTTAGACTCTGCAATTGCGACATTTGGTTTCTTGTTTACACTAGTTAGGCATAATGGACAACAATGACCTTTTTATTCTATTTCCTGATTTAAGACATGGATGGTTTGATGCGAAAATTAAAAAACCCATGGAACATATTAATATGAATGCTTTGAACACTATTGTTGCTAATGATATGGAAAATTCTAAGCTTGGGGAAGCTGGCTTTGATGAGCATGATATTTTTAGTCCCCCAAGCATTGAGGAGAAAATTTTCTTTGATGATACTTTGCCTCCTATTTATGATGATTATAATGATAGTGGTCTTTTGGTGCCGCCTACTATGGAGAGTAAATTTTATTATGATTATACTATGCCTCCTACACTTGATGAGAATAATAATGATAGCTACTTTGTTGAATTTGCTCCCACTACAACTAATAAAATTGATTATGCTTATGTGGAGAGTAATAATTTTATGCATGAGACTCATGATAAGAATGCTTTATGTGATAGTTATATTGTTGAGTTTGCTCATGATGCTACTGAAAGTTATTATGAGAGAGGAAAATATGGTTGTATAAATTTTCATGTTACTAAAATGCCTCTCTATGTGCTGAAATTTTTGAAGCTACACTTGTTTTATCTTCCTATGTTTGTTACTTTGCTCTTCATGAACTTGTTTATTTACAAGATTCCTATGCATAGGAAGCATGTTAGACTTAAATATGTTTTGAATTTGCCTCTTGATGCTCTCTTTTGCTTCAAATACTATTTCTTGCGAGTGCATCATTAAAACTGCTGAGCCCATCTTAATGGCTATAAAGAAAGAACTTCTTGGGAGATAACCCATGTGTTTTTTTACTACAGTACTTTGTTTTATATTTGTGTCTTGGAAGTTGTTTACTACTGTAGCAACCTCTCCTTATCTTAGTTTTGTGTTTTGTTGTGCCAAGTGAAGCCTCTAATCGAAGGTTGATACTAGATTTGGATTTCTGCGCAGAAACAGATTTCTATCTGTCACGAATCTGGGCTGTTTTCTCTGTAGGTAACTCAGAAAAATATGCCAATTTACGTGCGTGTTCCTCAGATATGTACGCAACTTTCATTAGTTTTGAGTTTTTCCGTTTGAGCAAGTCTGGTGCCATTTTAAAATTCGTCTTTACGGACTGTTCTGTTTTTGACAGATTCTGCCTTTTATTTCGCATTGCCGCTTTTGTTAAGTTGAATGAGTTTCTTTGTTCCATTAACTTTCAGAAGTTTTGTGCAATGTCCAGAAGTGTTAAGAATGATTGTGTCACCTCTGAACATGTGAATTTTTGATTATGCACTAACCCTCTAATGAGTTTGCTTGAAGTTTGGTGTGAAGGAAGTTTTCAAGGGTCAATAGAAGAGGGTGATATAATGTGATCGAGAAGAGTGAAAGGTCTAAGCTTGGGGATTCCCCGGTGGTTCATCCCTGCATATTTTAAGAAGACTCAAGCATCTAAGCTTGGGGATGCCCAAGGCATCCCCTTCTTCATCGACAACTTATCAGGTTTCTTCTAGTGAAACTATATTTTTATTCAGTCACATCTTATGTACTTTACTTGGAGCGTCTGTGTGCTTTTATTTTTGTTTTTGTTTTGTTATCTTAGTTCTCTGAATAAGTTCATCCTTGTGTGGGAGAGAGACACGCTCCGCTGGTTCGTATGAACACATGTGTTCTTAGCTCATAATATTCATGGCGAAGTTTCCTCTTCGTTAAATTGTTATATGGTTGGAATTGGAAAATGCTACATGTAGTAATTGGTAAAATGTCTTGGATAATGTGATACTTGGCAATTGTTGTGCTCATGTTTAAGCTCTTGCATCATATACTTTGCACCCATTAATGAAGAAATACATAGAGCTTGCTAAAATTTGGTTTGCATAATTGGTCTCTCTAAAGTCTAGATAATTTCTAGTATTGAGTTTTGAACAACAAGGAAGACGGTGTAGAGTCTTATAATGTTTATAATATGTCTTTTATGTGAGTTTTGCTGCACCGGTTCATCCTTGAGTTTGTTTCAAATAAACCTTGCTAGCCTAAACCTTGTATCGAGAGGGAATACTTCTCATGCATCCAAAATCCTTGAGCCAACCACTATGCCATTTGTGTCCACCATACCTACCTACTACATGGTATTTCTCCGCCATTCCAAAGTAAATTGCTTGAGTGCTACCTTTAAACAATTCAAAAGTTATTACCTCTTATTTGTGTCAATGTTTTATAGCTCATGAGGAAGTATGTGGTGTTTTATCTTTCAATCTTGTCATTTACTTTTGACAGACTTTCACAATGGACTAGTGGCTTCATCCGCTTATCCAATAATTTTGCAAAAAGAGCTGGCAATGAGGTTCCCAGCCTCAATTAATTAACTTGCATTAATAATTCTCTTCACATGTTTTGCTCTGATCTATCAGTAAGCAACTTAAATTTGCAAATAGACACTCCTCCATGGTATGTGAATGTTGGAAGGCACCCGAGGATTCGGTTAGCCATGGCTTGTGAAAGCAAAGGTTGGGGGAGTGTCATCTAATAAATAAAACTAAAGTACATGTGTAAACAAAAGAGAAGAGGGATGATCTACCTTGCTGGTAGAGATAACGTCCTTCATGGGAGCCGCTCTTGAAAGTCTGGTTGATAAGGGGGTTAGAGTACCCGCTACCATTCGTTGACAACAACAAACACCTCTCAAAACTTTATTTTTATGCTCTCTTTATGTTTTCAAAACCAAAGCTCTAGCACAAATATAGCAATCGATGCTTTCCTCTTTGAAGGATCATTCTTTTACTTTTATTGTTGAGTCAGTTTACCTATCTCCCTCCACCTTAAGAAGCAAACACTTGTGTGAACTGTGCATTGATTCCTACATACTTGCATATTGCACTTGTTATACTACTTTATGTTGACAATATCCATGAGATATACATGTTATAAGTTGAAAGCAACCGCTGAAACTTAATCTTCCTTTGTGTTGCTTCAATACCTTTACTTTGATTTATTGCTTTATGAGTTAACTCTTATGCAAGACTTATTTATGCTTGTCTTGAAGTACTATTCATGAAAAGTCTTTGCTTTATGATTCAGTTGTTTACTCATGTCATTACCATTGTTTTGATCGTTGCATTCATTACATATGTTTACAATATGATCAAGTTTATGATGGCATGTCACTTCAGAAATTATCTTTGTTATCGTTTTACCTGCTCGGGACGAGCAGAACTAAGCTTGGGGATGCTGATACGTCTCCAACGTATCGATAATTTCTTATGTTCCATGCTACTTTATTGATGATACCTACATGTTTTATGCACACTTTATGTCATATTCGTGCATTTTCTGGAACTAACCTATTAACAAGATGCCGAAGTGCGTTCGTTTGCTGGTTTCGAAATCCTAGTTACGAAATATTCTCGGAATTGGACGAAATCAACGCCCAGGTTCCTATTTTTCCCGGAAGCTTCAGATCACCGAAGAGGGGCAGAGATGGGCCAGGGGGCCCCACACCACACTGGCGCCCAGGCCGGGCCGCGCCACCTGGTGGTGAGGGCACCCGGTGCCCCTCCGAGGCTCCCCTTTCGCCTATTTAAAGGTCCTGACCTAAAAACCCCGACGGAAAGCCACGGTACGCGAAACCTTCCGAGCCGCCGCCATCGCGAAGCCAAGATCTGGGGGACAGAGTCTCTGTTCCGGCACGCCGGACGGAAGTGCCCCCGGAAGGCTTCTCCATCGACACCGCTGCCATCTCCACCGCCATCTTCATCACCGCTGCTGCTCCCATGAAGAGGGAGTAGTTCTCCATCGAGGCTCGGGGCTGTACCGGTAGCTATGTGGTTCATCTCTCTCCTATGTACTTCAATACAATAATCTCATGAGCTGCCTTACATGATTGAGATTCATATGATGATGCTTGTAATCTAGATGTCATTATGCTAGTCAAGTGAGTTTTACTTATGTGATCTCCGGAGACTCCTTGTCCCACGTGTGTAAAGGTGACAGTGTGTGCACCGTGTGGGTCTCTTAGGCTATATTTCACAGAATACTTATTCACTGTTATGAATGGCATAGTGAAGTGCTTATTTATATCTCTTTATGATTGCAATGTGTTTTGTATCACAATTTATCTATGTGCTACTCTAGTGATTGTCGGGGGGAAGACCCCGGGTAGGGCAATGGACGCGGAGCGGCCGGCTTGAGGACGGCCGGCTCGCGGCAAAGGCCGGCTGAGGAGCAGCCGGCTGGAGCCGTGGCCGGCTGCCTCGGAAGCCGGCTGGCTCTAAGTCCTAGTCGGCCTGGCTGCGGCCTTCAACGCTGTAGCTGGGCCGGCTTCTACAAGCCATATCCGACTGGGGTTTGTACCTCAGACCGACTCGAGGCTGGCGAGTCTTGCACTGGAAGGAACTGGGTAGGTGATCCGGGTTCAAAGGTCCACGCTGACCTCATCTCCCGTAAAGTACGGGGCACTGTAGAGCAGCAGTGCCACGCGCCGGACAGGCCATCATGGCGTACGTCGGACCGTACGCGCTACAGAGCATGATGGCGACAACGACACCACCTCGCCATGCCGCTGACCTGAGCAGGCGGATGGGACGTGCCACTACGCTCAACGGCTCCCTGATGTCAGCGCCTCGGGAAGGAGCGGGAGCCGGAGCCGGCCATGCCGGCCACTAGACTATAGGGACTTATATGTAAAGTACCGGTGCCTATATAAGCCGGGCTACCCCCCTCGTGCGGGGGACGATCGATCACTTCTCATTTCACTAGTCTTAGCGCTGCCCTGTGAGAGAGACCTTCGTCTACCTTAGCCTCCCAGGAGCAGCCGGATATACAGCTCAAGGAGCACCATTGTACTGTGTCACTATCATATACACTCATAGCAGGAGTAGAGGTGTTACCTCCATCGGAGGGCCTCGAACCTGGGTACGTCGCCGTGTCGCTCGTGCCCATACCCGCATCCGGATACCGCCGTGAGACCACAAGGAACCACATCGATTAGCCACCCTATGGCATATGTCATGACGATACCACGACATTTGGCGCCCACCGTGGGGCCTTCAGCGTCCGCGGCCGGTGTCTTCATCCGGACGGGCCTCACCACCACCACCGGCGAGAGGGTCGCTTCAGGCTTGGTCTGGAGATTCGGCTCCCTCGACTGCGTCAGCGACAACGCTGGCTGCTTCGCCGACCGGCCATTCCCTGCCGGCGGCAACATCATCAGCTTCGGCGGCTTCGACGTCTACGTCGCCACCGTCGCACCACCGCGCTACCCGCGCGAGATCGTGCGCTGCGCAAGCCCTCCCCCTGGAGCCGGCGCCAGCCTCACCACCACCGGCCCCTGCATCATGCAGGAGGTCATGGCCACCGGCGACGACGCCGGGGGCAAGTCCACGCGCATCCGTGGGCCAGTGCTGGAGCGCGAAGCCGCTGCCGGCGCATCCGCCTCGGGCGCAAAGGCGCCGCCACCACCGTCCCGGCTGGAGGAAGTCCGGGCAAAGCTGAGCACCCCGCTCACGCCTGGCGCCGACCCCACCACCATCGAGAAGGACCTGGAGGAGCACCGCCAGCTCCTCCTCAAGCAAACAGAAGAGCTGGCTGCCGCAAAGCGCCAGTGGGAAATCACCCAGCGCGAGTTCAACCGCGCCCACGGCCTCACGCCCGCCGGCGACAACCCAAGCCGAGCCGGCCAGATCCGCCGGAGAGGAGGCGCCCTGGGCGCAGAGATCGCCCGGGACGGCGCAGCATCGCCGGCTCCGTCTGCGGAGCAACCCGTCTACAACACCCCCGACAAGAACATGCTCGCGGCTGAAGCTGCCGCGGAAGAGCTGCACCGCCTCGAAGGCGCAGAGTTACGCCGCCAAACTGAGCGGGTGACTGAGCTGCTGAAGGCGGCCAACCGGCTGACCAAGGACCCCAGGTACGCCCATGCCCCCAGAGCTTCTCACGCTCGTGGCGCTGCAGGCAACGACCGGGACGGTCCGAGGGACACGGCCGAGTCCACCTCCCCCGCACCAAGCCGGCGAGCCGACTCCCGGAACACCCACGCAAGTTCCAGCCGCACAAGCCGGCCGCCCAGTGGCAACAGCGGTCGCAGCCGGCCACCATCAAGCCGGCGTGACGAAGAAGAGTACGAGAGGCCATCCACCATCAAGCACCGCGCGGCTCCAGAGGCCAGCGGCCAGCGCCAGCCGGCCCGCTCCCGGCTGGGCCCGCGCGTCGAGCCAACCGACGCCAGAGATCGCCTCGACCGGCTGGTCGAATCCCGCATCGCGGAGGAAGAAGGGCCAGCCGGCCCCAAGTGCTTCGGGCCGCGGATCCTCAACGAGCCCATGATCGACGGCTTCCAGCTCCCCCGCGACACGCCCAAGTACGACGGCACGGCCAAGCCGGAGGACTGGCTGCAGGACTACTCCACCGCAGTCGGCATCGCCAAGGGCAACAAGCGCTGGGCCGTGCGCTACTCCCCCCTCATGCTGCTCGGCTCCGCCCGCACATGGCTCAACAACCTGCCAGCCGGCAGCATCAACGGCTGGCTCGACTTCGAGGACGCCTTCATCAGCAACTTCACCGGCACCTACCGCCGGCCGGGTCGCCCCCAACAGCTTGAGATGTGCAAGCAGGGCGCGGACGAGACGGACCGTGCATACCTGACGCGCTGGTGCGAGATGCGCAACTCCTGCGAGGGAGTGCACGAGATCCAGGCAGTCGGCTTCTTCATGGCCGGCTGCCGGCCCAACACCATGCTGTGGCACAAGCTGCGCCGCAGTGAACCCAAGACGATGGCTGCCTTGATGGCCATCGCAGACAAGTACGCGCTGGCTGAAGGAACCAGCAGCACGCCGGCTGAGATTTCGCCGGCTCCATCCAGGCGGGACAACAACAAGCCGGCCGAGCACAAGCCGGCCGAGGGCGGCCACCACGGCAGCCGGCGGGACAACTACCGCGGCAAGAGGCACAGCGACCAGCCGGACCGCCGGTACGGCTCCGCCCACGTGGCAGCCGTGTCAGACCACGCGGCGGCTGGCGGAAGCCGGCGCCAGAAGCAGACGGACCGGCCCTGGAAGCCGAAGTACACCTTCGAGCAGATGCTCGACTCGCCGTGCAAGTACCACAGCGGCAAGAACCCCTCCAACCACTCCACCCGCGACTGCCACTTCATGAAGCGGCTGACGAGCGGCGAGCCCCTTCCGCCTCCACCCCCACCTCCACCAGCCGGCGGGCCGGGTGGCCAAGCCGGCGCAGAAGCCAACAACCTCGAGCACCACGAGGCTAACCAAGTGCACCATGGCGGCCGGTACCTGGCTGAGGATGCCACCTACATCATCTTCACCTCCGAGCCCGAGGACAAAACGAGCCAGCAGCGCCGTTCCCTCGAAGTCAACGCGGTCATGCCGCCGGTCCCCCAGTACCTAAACTGGTCAGAGCAGGCCATCACATTTGATCGCCGCGACACACCGGCTGTCCTGCCAAAGCCGGGCAGCTACGCCATGGTCCTCGACCCCACCATCGGCACAACCCGGCGCAGCGTGCGCTTCTCGCGTGTCCTCATCGACGGGGGCAGCAGCATCAACATCCTCTACCGCGACACCGCCCGCAAGTTGGGCATCCAGGAGGCCGAGTTGCGCCCCACCCCCACCGTCTTCCATGGCATCGTGCCAGGCCACTGATGCGCACCGATGGGCAAGTTTTCCCTCAGTATGAAACCAAGGTTTAATCGAACCAGTAGGAGCCAAGAAGCACGTTGAAGGTTGATGGTCGCGAAATGTGATGCGGCGCAACACCAGGGATTCCGGCGCCAACGCGGAACCTGCACAACACAACCCAAGTACTTTGCCCCAACGAAACAGTGAGGTTGTCAATCTCACCGGCTTGCTGTAACAAAGGATTAAACGTATCGAGTGGAAGATGTTTGCAAAGAAAACAGTAAAACACAGTAGATTGTATGCTATGTAAAGAATAGGACCGGGGTCCACAGTTCACTAGAGGTGTCTCTCCCATAAGATAAAAGCATGTTGGGTGAACAAATTACAGTCGGGCAATTAACAAATAGAGAAAGGCATAACAATGCATATACATGATATGATAAATATAGTGAGATTTAATCAGGGCATTACGACAAAGTACATAGACCGCCATCCAACTGCATCTATGCCTAAAAAGTCCACCTTCAGGTTATCATCCGAACCCCCTCCAGTATTAAGTTGCAAAGCAACAGACAATTGCATTAAGTATGGTGCGTAATGTAATCAACAACTACATCCTTAGACATAGCATCAATGTTTTATCCCTAGTGGCAACAGCACATCCACAACCTTAGAACTTTCTGTCACTGTCCCAGATTCAATGGAGGCATGAACCCACTATCGAGCATAAATACTCCCTCTTGGAGTTAAGAGTAAAAACTTGGCCAGAGCCTCTACTAGTAACGGAGAGCATGCAAGATCATAAACAACACATGAACAATAGATTGATAATCACCATAATCATAGTACTCTCTATCCATCGGATCCCGACAAACACAACATATAGAATTACATATAGATGATCTTGATCATGTTAGGCAGCTCACAAGATCCAACAATGAAGCACAACAAGGAGAAGACGACCATCTAGCTACTGCTATGGACCCATGGTCCAGGGGTGGACTACTCACTCATCACTCCGGAGGCGACCATGGCGGTGTAGAGTCCTCCGGAGATGAATCCCCTCTCCGGCAGGGTGCCGGAGGCGATCTCCGAATCCCCCGAGATGGGATTCGCGGCGGCGCGTCTCGGTAAGGTTTTCCGTATCGTGCCTCTCGGACTGGGGGTTTCGCGACGGAAGCTTTAAGTAGGCGGAGGGCCAACGCGGGGGGCCACACGAGGGGCCCAGGGGGCAGGTCGGCGCGGCCAGGGCTTGGGCCGCGCCGGCCACCCTCTGCCGCCTCGTGGCCCCACCGTTATCTCTTCGGTCTTCGGAAGCTTCGTGGACCTGGGCGAAAGTTTCGTCCAATTCCGAGAATATTTCTTTACTAGGATTTCTGAAACCAAAAACAGCAAAGAACGGCTCTTCGGCATCTTGTTAATAGGTTAGTTCCAAAATGCATAAATATGACATATAATGTGCATAAAACATGTAGGTATCATCAATAAAGTGGCATGGAACATAAGAAATTATCGATACGTTGGAGACGTATCAGCATCCCCAAGCTTAGTTCTGCTCGTCCCGAGCAGGTAAAACGATAACAAAGATAATTTCTGAAGTGACATGCCATCATAATCTTGATCATACTATTTGTAAACATATGTAATGAATGCAGCGATCAAAGCAAAAGTAATGACATGAGTAAACAACTGAATCATAAAGCAAAGACTTTTCATGAATAGTACTTCAAGACAAGCATCAATAAGTCTTGCATAAGAGTTAACTCATAAAGCAATAAATCAAAGTAAAGGTGTTGAAGCAACACATAGGAAGATTAAGTTTCAGCGGTTGCTTTCAACTTATAACATGTATATCTCATGGATATTGTCAACATAAAGTAATATAATAAGTGCAATATGCAAGTATGTAGGAATCAATGCACAGTTCACACAAGTGTTTGCTTCTTAAGGTGGAAGGAGATAGGTAAACTGACTCAACAATAAAAGTAAAAGAATGGTCCTTCAAAGAGGAAAGCATCGATTGCTGTATTTGTGCTAGAGCTTTTATTTTGAAAACATGAAACAATTTTGTCAACGGTAGTAATAAAGTATATGAGTTATGTAAATTATATCTTACAAGTTGCAAGCCTCATGCATAGTATACTAATAGTGCCCGCACCTCGTCCTACTTAGCTTGGACTACCGGATCTTTGCATGCCATGTTTCAACCAAGTGTCACAAAGGGGTACCTCCATGCCGCCTGTACAAAGGTCTAAGGAGAATGCTCGCATTTCGGATTTCTCGCTTTTGATTATTCTCAACTTAGACATCCATACCGGACAACATGGACAACAGATAATGGACTCCTCTTAAATGCATAAGCATGTAGCAATGATTATTATTCTCATATGAGATTGAGGATATATGTCCAAACTGAAACTTCCACCATGATTCATGGCTTTAGTTAGCTGCCCAATGTTCTTCTCTAACAATTTTGCATGCTCCAACCACTAAAATGATAGACCTTCAGACAAGACGGACATGCATAGCAACTCACATGATATTCAACAATAGTTGATGGCGTTCCCCAGAAGCATGGTTATCGCACAACAAACAACTTAATAAAATATAAAGTGCATAAGTACATATTCAATACTACGATAGTTTTTAAGGCTATTTTGTCCCATGAGCTATATATTGCAAAGGTGAATGATGGAATTTTAAAGGTAGCACTCAAGCAATTTACTTTGGAATGGCGGAGAAATACCATGTAGTAGGTAGGTATGGTGGACACAAATGGCATAGTAGTTGGCTCAAGGATTTTGGATGCATGAGAAGTATTCCCTCTCGATACAAGGTTTAGGCTAGCAAGGTTATTTGAAGCAAACTCAAGGATGAACAAGTGCAGCAAAACTCACATAAAAGACATATTGTAAACATTATAAGACTCTACACCGTCTTCCTTGTTGTTCAAAACTCAATACTAGATATTATCTAGACCTTAGAGAAACCAAATATGCAAATCAAATTTTAGCAAGCTCTATGTATTTCTTCATTAATGGGTGCAAAGCATATGATGCAAGAGCTTAAACATGAGCACAACAATTGCCAAGTATCACATTATCCAAGACATTTTAGAATTACTACATGTAGCATTTTCCAATTCCAACCATATAACAATTTAACGAAGAAGAAACTTCGCCTTGAACATTATGAGTAAAACCTAAGGACACATGTGTCCATATGCAACAGCGGAGCGTGTCTCTCTCCCACAAAGTGAATGCTAGGATCCATCTTATTCAAACAAAAACAAAAACAAAAACAAAAACGAAAACAAACCGACGCTCCAAGCAAAGAACACAAGATGTGATTGAATAAAAATATAGTTTCAGGGGAGGAACCTGATGATGTTGTCGATGAAGAAGGGGATGCCTTGGGCATCCCCAAACTTAGACGCTTGAGTCTTCTTAAAATATGCAGGGGTGAACCACGGGGGCATCCCCAAGCTTAGAGCTTTCACTCCTCTTGATCATAGTATATCATTCTCCTCTCTTGACCCTTGAAAACTTCCTTCACACCAAACTTCAAGCAAACTCATTAGAGGGTTAGTGCACAATTAATAATTCACACATTCAGAGGTGACACAATCATTATTTTCACTTCTGGACATTGCATAATGCTATTGGACATTAATGGATCAAAGAAATAAATCCAACATAGCAAAAGAGGCAATGCGAAATAAAAGGCAGAATCTGTCAAAAACAGAACAGTCCGTAAAGACGAATTTAAAGCTGGCACCAGACTTGCTCAAATGGAAAAACTCAAAACTAATGAAAGTTGCGTACATATCTGAGGATCACGCTCGTAAATTGGCAGATTTTTTCGAATTTTCTACAGAGAACTGTGCCCAGATTCGTGACAGACAGCAATGCTGTTTCTGCGCAGCGATCCCAAATATAACATCAACTTTGACATAGAAACTTTACTTGGCACAAAAACATGATAAGGAGAGGTTGCTACAGTAGTAAACAACTTCCAAGACTCAACAAAACAAAAAATTGCTGTAGGTAAAAACATGGGTTGTCTCCCATAAGCGCTTTTCTTTAACGCCTTTCAGCTAGGCGCAGAAAGTGCAAATCAAGTAACATCGAATGAAGAAGCATCAACATTATTACCTTGAGAGCTGGGAGTTTTCTCAACAATGCATTGTATCTGGTCTATATAAGTTTTAGCGTCTCCCTTTTCATTAGTCTTAGGCTTGCTACTCTCATCGAACAAATTTTCAGGAACAAGCCAAGCATAGTTATTTTCTAGTGCATCATTCATAGCTAGGAGTTTACATGGTATTGGTGCTTTGATTTCCCCACCATCATTAATGTTATTAGTGTACATTATTCTATCCATGTCCATTTTTTCAAGGAGACCAATAAAATTGGTATGAGAACCTAGCATATTAAATTTAGCAAAAACCTTTCTAGCCTCTCTTGCTAGACCACCAAATTCTCTAAGAAGGGTTTCTAAAACAAAATCTTTCTTTTCCCCTTCTTCCATATCGCCAAGTGTAAGAAACATGTGTTGGATTATAGGATTGAGATTAACAAATTTAGTTTCCAACATGCGAACTAAAGCAGCAGCAGCAATTTCATAGGTAGGTGCAAGTTCTACCAAGTGTCTATCTTCAAAATCTTCAGTGATACTAACATGATTGAAAAATTCTTCTATATTATTTCTCCCAACTATGGACCCACGTCCTACCGGTATGTCTTTTGTGGTAAAATTAAAAGGAAACATAATGCAATAAGCAAAAAGTAAACAAGGCGAAAGACAAGTAACTAATTTTTTTGTGTTTTTGATATAGAGAGCAAGACAGTAAATAAAGTAAAACTAGCAACTAATTTTTTTGTATTTTGATTTAGTGCAGCAAACAAAGTAGTAAATAAAATAAAGCAAGACAAAAACAAAGTAAAGAGATTGAGAAGTGGAGACTCCCCTTGCAGCGTGTCTTGATCTCCCCGGCAACGGCGCCAGAAAAAGTGCTTGATGCGCGTAGATGTACACGTCCGTTGGGAACCCCAAGAGGAAGGTATGATGCGCACAGTGGCAAGTTTTCCCTCAGTATGAAACCAAGGTTTAATCGAACCAGTAGGAGCCAAGAAGCACGTTGAAGGTTGATGGTCACGAAATGTGATGCGGCGCAACACCAGGGATTTCGCGCCAACGGAACCTGCACAACACAACCCAAGTACTTTGCCCCAACGAAACAGTGAGGTTGTCAATCTCACCGGCTTGCTGTAACAAAGGATTAAACGTATCGAGTGGAAGATGTTTGCAAAGAAAACAGTAAAACACAATTGCAGTAGATTGTATGCTATGTAAAGAATAGGACCGGGGTCCACAGTTCACTAGAGGTGTCTCTCCCATAAGATAAAAGCATGTTGGGTGAACAAATTACAGTCGGGCAATTAACAAATAGAGAAAGGCATAACAATGCATATACATGATATGATAAATATAGTGAGATTTAATCGGGCATTACGACAAAGTACATAGACCGCCATCCAACTGCATCTATGCCTAAAAAGTCCACCTTCAGGTTATCATCCGAACCCCCTCCAGTATTAAGTTGCAAAGCAACAGACAATTGCATTAAGTATGGTGCGTAATGTAATCAACAACTACATCCTTAGACATAGCATCAATGTTTTATCCCTAGTGGCAACAGCACATCCACAACCTTAGAACTTTCTGTCACTGTCCCAGATTCAATGGAGGCATGAACCCACTATCGAGCATAAATACTCCCTCTTGGAGTTAAGAGTAAAAACTTGGCCAGAGCCTCTACTAGTAACGGAGAGCATGCAAGATCATAAACAACACATGAACAATAGATTGATAATCACCATAATCATAGTACTCTCTATCCATCGGATCCCGACAAACACAACATATAGAATTACATATAGATGATCTTGATCATGTTAGGCAGCTCACAAGATCCAACAATGAAGCACAACAAGGAGAAGACGACCATCTAGCTACTGCTATGGACCCATGGTCCAGGGGTGGACTACTCACTCATCACTCCGGAGGCGACCATGGCGGTGTAGAGTCCTCCGGGAGATGAATCCCCTCCGGCAGGGTGCCGGAGGCGATCTCCTGAATCCCCCGAGATGGGATTCGCGGCGGCGGCGTCTCGAAGGTTTTCCGTATCGTGGCTCTCGGGGGGTTTTCGACGGAGGCTTTAAGTAGGCGGAGGGTCAACGCGGGGGGCCACACGAGGGGCCCAGGGGGCAGGTCGGCGCGGCCAGGGCTTGGGCCGCGCCGGCGCGCCTCGTGGCCCCACTTCGTTATCTCTTCGGTCTTCGGAAGCTTCGTGCAAAAATAGGACCCTGGGCGAAAGTTTCGTCCAATTCCGAGAATATTTCTTTACTAGGATTTCTGAAACCAAAAACAGCAGAAAACAGCAACTGGCTCTTCGGCATCTTGTTAATAGGTTAGTTCCGAAAATGCATAAATATGACATATAATGTGCATAAAACATGTAGGTATCATCAATAAAGTGGCATGGAACATAAGAAATTATCGATACGTTGGAGACGTATCACGCCCCACCCCCACCGTCTTCCATGGCATCGTGCCAGGCCATTGCTGCCAGCCGATCGGCCGGATCACCCTGGAGGTCATGTTCGGCAAGCCGGACAACTTCCGCACGGAGAACATCGAGTTCGAGGTGGTGGACCTCGGTCAGTCCCTACCACGCGCTCCTGGGCAGGCCGGCCCTGACCAAGTTCATGGCGGTGCCCCACTACGGGTACCTGAAGATGAAGCTACCTGGCCCTAAAGGGGTCATCACCGTAGCCGGCGACTACCGCCGCTCCATGGACTGCGCCACGCAGAGCTCCAAGATGGCCCAGACGCTGGTCATCGCCACCGAGAAGCAGCTCATCCACGACGCCGTCGCCTTGGCTAAGGCCGCGCAGGCGGACATGCCGGCTGTGGGCAACCCGGCTGGGACGACTCACTTCCAGCCGGCCGACAACACCAAGAAGATCCTGCTCGACCCGGCCCAGCCGGACAAGTACGTCACCATCGGTGCCGGCTTGAGCAGCAAATAGGAAAGCGAGCTCACCAGCTTCCTCCGTGAGAATCGGGACATCTTCGCATGGTCTCCAAGGGACATGCCGGGTGTACCGAGGGAGTTGGCTGAGCACCACCTCCACGTCAGGCCCGAAGCCAAGCCGGTGAAGCAGCCTCTCAGGCGCTTCGCCGAAGAACGAAGGAAGGCCATCGGTGAAGAAATCGCCCGGCTCCTAGCTGCCGGCTTCATCATGGAAGTGCTGCACCCGGACTGGTTGGCGAACCCGGTCCTGGTTTTGAAGAAGAACGGCTCCTGGCGCATGTGTATCGACTACACCAGCCTCAACAAGGCGTGCCCGAAGGACCCCTTCCCCCTGCCGCGCATAGATCAAGTCATAGACTCGACTGCCGGCTGTGAACTGTTGTCTTTTCTAGATGCCTACTCAGGCTACCACCAGATTCCTTTGAATCCGGCTGATCAAATAAAGACTTCGTTCATTACCCCGTATGGGGCTTACTGCTACACGACTATGCCATTCGGCTTGAAAAATGCAGGCGCCACCTACCAAAGGTGCATGCAAAAGTGTTTGCAGGATCAAATCGGCAGAAATGTTCACGCATACGTGGATGATGTCGTTGTAAAAACCAAGGAGATGCCTACCCTCCTTGATGACTTGAGAGAAACCTTCACCAATCTGCGAAGATTCCGGATGAAGCTCAACCCGGCCAAGTGCACGTTCGGCGTGCCAGCCGGCCAACTCCTGGGCTACCTCGTCTCTCAGCGAGGAATCGAAGCCAACCCGGAGAAGATCAGTGCCATTGAGAAGATGGAGCTGCCGCAGTGCCTCAAGGACGTCCAGAAGTTCACCGGATGCCTGGCCTCCTTGAGCCGCTTCGTCAGCCGGCTGGGGGAGAAGGCACTGCCCATGTACCAGCTGCTGAAGAAATCGGACAAATTCGTCTGGTCACCGCAGGCGGATGAAGCCTTCCGTGACTTAAAGCGCGTACTTTCGACCGCGCCCATCCTCGCATCACCGGCTTCGATGGAGCCGATGCTGTTGTACATCGCTGCCACCAATCGTGTGGTTAGCGTCGTCCTGGTGGTGGAGCGCAAGGAAGCCGGCAAGGAGCAGTCGGTCCAGCGCCCAGTCTACTATCTCAGCGAAGTGCTGTCCCAGTCAAAGCAGAACTACCCCCACTACCAGAAGGTCACCTACGGCGTGTACATGGCGGCCAAGAAGCTCAAGCACTACTTCCAGGAGCATCCCATCAAGGTGGTGGCCACAGCACCCTTGGCGGAAATCATTGGCAGCAAAGACGCCAACGGCCGGGTTGCCAAGTGGGCCCTGGAGCTAGCCGCCCACACCATCATCTACGAGCCGCGCACAGCCATCAAGTCGCAGATCCTCGCGGACTTCTTCGTCGACTGGGCCGAGATGCAATACCTGCCGCCTGTGCCTGACTCCACGCACTGGAAGCTGCACTTCGACGGCTCGAAGATGCGAAACGGCTTGGGAGCCGGCATCGTCGTCACTTCCCCCAAGGGAGATCGGCTGGACTATGTCCTGCAGATCCACTTCGCCGCATCCAACAATGTGGCGGAGTATGAAGCGCTCATCCATGGGCTGAAGCTGGCCAAGGAGATCGGCGTGCGTCGCATCCTCTGCTTCGGCGACTCCGACTTGGTTATACAGCAAGCATCGGGCGACTGGGACGCGAAGGACGCCAACATGGCCTCATACCGCTTCCACGTCCAGCAGCTATCCGGCTTCTTTGATGGCTGTGAATTCCACCATGTGCCACGAGCAAACAATGAGGCGGCAGATGCCCTATCCAAGATTGGCTCAACCCGGCAAGCCATTCCGCCGGGCGTTGCCTTGGCGATTCTCAAGAAACCGTCCATCATACCGTCACCGGACTCGGATTCCATATTCGTGCCGGCTGACCCGGGGGCTTCTCAGCCGAACCCGGGGGCTTCATTGCCCAAGTCGGGGGCTCATCAGCCAAACCCGCCGGCTTCTCAGCCGAACCCGGGGGCTTATCGGTCCAACGCGGGGGCTTCTCAGCCAAACTCGGGGGCTTCTCAGCCAAACCCGCCGGCTTCACAGCCGAACCCGGCGACCACGCAGTCGAAACCGGAAGCTCCGAAGATGGAGGCCTTGGTGGTTAGCGTATTTGAAATAAAATGCGTACCATCATGGGCACAAGAATTCCTCTCCTACCTCACCGATGGTGTGCTGCCCAATGACAGGGTTCAAGCCAGGCAGATTGAGAGAAGGGCCAAGGCCTATACAATCATCAACCACGAGCTGTACAAACGCAGCGTAAGTGGGGTGTTCCAGCGGTGCGTCGAGCCGGCTGAAGGGATTGAACTCCTACGGGAAATCCACCAGGGAGAGTGCGGCCATCACGCCTCCTCCAGAGCCATAGTGGCCAAAGCTTTCCGGCACGGTTTTTACTGGCCGACTGCGCTCAGAGACGCAGAAGACTTGGTGAAGAAGTGCAACGGCTGCCAGCGCTTCGCAAAGCAAAGGCAAACGCCGGCTTCCGCCCTAAAAACCATCCCCATTACCTGGCCGTTTGCCGTATGGGGCTTGGATATGGTGGGCCCATTCAAGACAGCCCGAGGCGGCATGACACATCTCTTGGTGATGATTGATAAATTCACTAAGTGGATCGAAGCCAAGCCGATCAAGAAGCTGGACGGCTCCACAGCCGTCACATTCCTCAAGGAGATAATCGCAAGATACGGCTACCCGCATAGCATCATCACCGACAACGGCAGTAACTTCGCCGAAGGCATATTCAAGCGCTACTGCGGGGAGATGGGGATCCGAATGGACCTATCGTCCGTAGCACACCCGGAGACCAACGGCCAAGTGGAGAAGGCAAATGGCTTGATCCTAGCCGGCATCCGGCCCCGGCTGGTGGAGCCGCTTGAGCGCTCAGCCGGCTGCTGGATTGAAGAGCTGCCCAGCGTGCTGTGGAGCCTGCGCACAACACCAAACCGCTCAGTCGGCTTCACGCCCTTCTTCCTCGTATACGGGGCCGAAGCCGTCCTGCCGACTGACATCGAGCACGACGCGCCAAGGATCAAGCTATACACAGAAGCTGAAGCCAAAGAAGCTCGCGAAGATGGAGTCGACCTGGTTGAAGAGGTCCGGCTGATGGCCGAATCCAGGTCCGCCGTATACCAGCAAAGCCTCCGTCGCTATCACAGCCGGAAGGTCAAGTCCTTAGCATTCCGAGAAGGAGACCTAGTGCTCCGGCTGATCCAACGGACAGCCGGACAGCATAAACTAGCATCCCCATGGGAGGGTCCCTTCATCGTGAGCAAGGCAGTAGGCAATGATTCCTACTATCTCATAGATGCCCAAGAGGCCAAAAAGAACAAGGCGAGCAAAACTGACGAGGAGACAAAACGTCCCTGGAATGTCAGGTTGCTTCGACCATTTTACACTTGAGAGCAGGAATGTATGTATCCCTTGTACCCCTTTTGTAAGCTATGAAAAAGCATGCGCCGAGAGCGCCGTTTCCGACAAGTTTTTCGCGCACTCTACTTCGTTTCGCCAATTGGCTTGAACCCTTTCACGCGACGGCTTAGTAACGTGATCTGATTTCCGACAGCCGGCTTCCGACCAGCTACAGACCGCAACCCGGCTGTCCGGCTGGCGGGAGTAAGGCCTAGGGAACCAGCACGCGAAAAACGACTAAGGAAAGAGTAAAAGCGAGTTGACTTGCAACTTTTCATAAAAGTGTCGGACTGCCGAAATCGACTCGTTCGACTGAAATACTATCGGCCTCACCCAGCGGCACGCTCTTGATCCGGCGACGGACCGCAAGTCGGACGTACGACCGGCAAGAGCACAGCCAAAGAGTGGGGCGGATGGGAAAAAGCGAACAAGTCGGAAGAAAGCAAGCCGGCACACAAATGATTAACAAACACACTAAAGTGCATCATAATAAAAAGGCGATAATATTGTCATTACATAGGCACCCGGCATTCCGGGGATTTAATAATCTGTTTTGGCAAAAGCAAAGCTACATGAGCAGGAAAGCCTAAGCACCGGCTGAAGGAGGACCAGCCGGATCGTTAGCAGGAGGCGGAGACTCCATCTCGATCTCCTCGTCTTCAAGCTCCTCCTCCTCATCAGAGTGAGGGTTCGGGTCCGCGACGAAGAGGCTCTTGTCGACGAAGTCGGCGATGGCGCTGGCTCGGGCAAGCCGGGCGGCCTTGTGTTCGGCCGGGAGCTTGTCCTCCACGCCGGCTCGCCGATACTCGAGCTGCCCCAGGTCCACCTCGTTGTACCAGGAGAGGACAAAGGACAGCGCCATGTCGGCACCAGCGCGCGTGGCAGACTCCTTCCAGTCGAGGAAGCGATCCGGCGCCCGCTCGATCAAAGAGGTGAGGCTGGAGATGTCTTGCGGCGCCGCCTCGCCGGGCCACAGCATCGGGACCAGCTCCTCAGCCGCCTTCCGGAGCTCCCAGCCAAACTTGGTGATGGGCTCGACGCGGGCAGCCAGGGACGACATGTGGTCCTCCATGGTGAAGCACTCCGAGCTGCCCTCGCCAGTCGCCCGCCCCCTGGACTCGCGCGCATCGCCAACGGCTGCCAAGGCCGCATCCTGCGTTTCCGGGAAGGCCGCTGCAAGAAAAAAGCATGTCAGAAGTCATCAAAGCCGAAATAAGCTGAAAAATGCAAATTTTCAAAGTCCTAAAGTAAGAGTGGCGGCAGCCGGCACGAGCCGACTGCCCCCAGCCCGAAGATGGAGATTCGAAGTCCTAAAGTAAGACTGGCGGCAGCCGGCACGAGCCGACTGCCCCAGCCCGAAGATGGAGATTCCTCTCAGGTAAGACTGGCGGCAGCCGGCACGAGCCGACTGCCCCCAGCCCGAAGATGGAGATTCCGAAGCTCTAAAGTAAGACTGGCGGCAGCCGGCACGAGCCGACTGCCCCCAGCCCGAAGATGGAGATTCCGAAGCTCTAAAGAAGACTGGCGGCAGCCGGCACGAGCCAACTGCCCCCAGCCCGAAGATGGAGATAGCGAAAAAGATAAGTTTCTGCAGCCGGCTACCAACGGAGGCTGGCAGCCGACAGCCGAAAGCCGGCAAAGGGGAAGGAAACATAGACACTCACCCGAAAAACCGCGATCGATCGCGCCAATCAGGTCCGTCCAGTGCTTGGCAGTAGCCGTCAGCTCCGTGGACTTGGCGGTGACCTCCTCCTGAAGCGCAAGCCGCTGCTTCTCCACCTCAGCCAGCCGCCGGCTCAGATCCTCCACCTTCTCCTTCTCTGCCGTCCTAAGGGAGGCGAGCTCAGCGAGATGGTTCTTCTCCAGCAGGCGCAGCCGCGTCAACTCCCCATCGGCCACCTTGAGCTTGGCGGCTGCAGATCGGCCCGCCTCCTCGCTCTCGGCGCACTGAGCGCGAGCAACCCGGAGATCCGCCTCCAGCTGCGGGACCTTGGCGGCCTCAACTGCGAGGCAGCCGGAAAGAAATGTCAGCCAACAAAGACAAAAGAAAGAAGACATCGAGCCGGAAGAAGCAAGAGCTTACCCTTGACGGCTTCCAGCTCACGAGCCAAGGTGGCCCGCTCAATCTTGGCCTTGTGGTAGCTGGTCACCACCTTGTTGTACAAGACGGTGCGTCGCTCGTCGACCGCCTGAAAAAGAGTCAACCGTTTAGGCGAAACCTGGGCCGGCTCCGAGCAGCCGGCCCATGCCTCGGAGGGCTACCAGGATAACAATAAAATCGCAGAAAATAAGATGAGAAGCCACCTACCTTGTCAGCATCCTCCAGCGTCGACAGCTGGGCCATGGCCTCGGCGGCTTTGTTCTTCAAGCTGGCTCGGTAGCCAGAGAAAAGCATCTTCAAGGGCGCCGTGCCAGGCTGCCCCTCCCGGCTGATTATCTCGCAGGAGTCCGCCTGGTTCCAGGCCTTCTCCATGGTGCCAGCCGAGCCGAAGCTGGAGTCCGAGGCGGACGGCACTCTCGCCAGCCGGGCACCCTTGGCCACGTGAAGGCTAGTGGGCGACACCGCCGGGCCCTTCGACCTCACCAACGCCCGGGAGTCGGCGTCCTTAGCGCGCGCCGGCTCCTCCCGCTGCGGCTCCGCCCTCGGCGGCTCCGAAGCCGGAGGCGGCGCGGTTGGCCCGGTGGGAACCACCTCCGGCTCTCAGGCGGCGCAGCTCCGCCGGCTCCAGCTCCTGCCGCCGGTGGCACACCTCGGCCGGCTCCAGCAGCCGGCCCCAGCAGCGGCGCGCGGTGCGGAAACAGGTCGCCAAGAGTGGGCCCCTGGGCCGACTCGCCCTGGGCGCCCCGGCCTGGCGCTGAAGGAGGCGCAGCCGAAGAAGATGCCCCCGCAGGAGGCGGCGTAACCACGGGCGGCACGACGACAACGGGCGGCGCGCGCGCAAGTGTCGAAGGCGGCGGCGTCGGCTCCCTCTGCCGACGAGGCGGCGGCGCAGCACGAGCAGCCGGCCCAGAGGCACCGCCCTGGGTGAACTTTATGGCGGCCCTAGTCAAACAAACAAAGGAAGTTGAGTGCAAAGTAAGGAAAGAAAAGGAATCAAACAATGAAGAAAACAAAAGGGACTTACCCGGCCATCTCCGGGACCTTCTTGGGCCCTTGCTGGCGCTGTCTCTTGGCCTGGCCCTCCAGCCTGGCCGTGCTCCCGCCGGCGGCCCGCTTCTTCTTCTTCGGCGCGGAAGTCGCCGAGGCGGCAGGCGGCCTCGTGCGCAGAGGCACCGCCCGGATCGGTCCCGTGGTGGACGCGGCCGGCTCCACCTCCTCCTCCTCCCGCTGCTCCGGCGGCCTTGGCCGCCCTGGTCAGGCACCACCGGCAGGTCGTCATCGCCGGCTTGGTCGCCGGCTTGGTCAGCCGGATCCACGTGATCCGGCGTCCAGATCTTGTGCGCCAAGTCGCCGTCCTCGATCTCTTGGCGGGGGAAAATCTGGAAAGCAAGAACAGATGAATAACAAGTGGGCCACGCAGCCGCAAGTCGAAAAGCGCAAGCCGAAACATCAACTTACCCGCTCAGGCGGCGTGATCCGGTCGTAAGGCGGCAGCCCCCACTCCCAGGCTTCCGGCATGTTGGCCTTGGTGATGTTGTTCACCCGGTGAGCAACTTGGGCCTTGGTGAGCGCCACCTTCGACGTCCGGGTCGGATCCAGCCGGCCGGACATATGCCCGATCTTGTGGACGCGGCCCTGGAGTGGCAGCACCCGGCGCTCCATGTAGGTGCAGAGGAGGTCCTCGGCGCTCAGCCGGCCCCCAGTGACGCACTCCCCCAAGAAGTCCCACAGGAGGTTGACCTCCGCGTCCGGATCCGCCGACTTGGCGTTGTGACCCCAGTTGAGCCGGGTGGTCGGAGGAGCCGGATTGTACTCCGGCAAGTTGATCCAGTCGAAGGCTGGGTTGGCGTTCTTCACGTAGAAGAACGACATCTGCCAGTTCTTCACCGAGTCGACAGTCGGAATCTTCGGGAAGAGAGAGCCGGCGCGGGGATATATGGAGGCGGCGCCGCAGGTCCTCAGGCGGCCCTCAGTCATTTGCGACTTGAGGTAGAAAAGCCGGCTCCAGAACTCCACGTCTGGCCACAAGCCGGCGTAGCCCTCCATGAAAGCCACGTAGCAGCTAAGGAGGACGCAGGCGTTGGCCGGCAAGTGGTGAGGCTGCAGAAGTCCAGGAACCGGCGGAAGAAGCGCGAAGCCGGCAGACCCAGCCCGCGGTCGAGGTGCGCGCCGAAGACGACGCGCTCGCCAGGCTCCGGCTTGGGCTCCACCTCCTCGCCAGGCGCTCGCGTGATCACCTCCCGAGGAATCCGGCGGAGGCGCACCAGACGCTCAATGTCGTCGTCGTGCATGTACGAGCCCCTCCAGGACCCGCTGGCGGAGGCCATCGTCGAAGAAGAGGAGGAAGAAGACCAGGAAAGATCAAAAGGCGAGGAGGAACCGCTTCTCACCGGAGGAGAGCGCGGTGGCGACGAGCGCAGCGTCGAGCCGCGGGGCCCCGTGGCGCCGGCTTGGCGCGCGAGCGGCTGCCGAACGGCGGAGAGTTCCGGCCGCGTAGGATCGCCGGAGTTCGCCAGGAGGTCGCCGGAGAAGACGTGCAAGAGCGCTGGATGAAGTGAGAGAGAAGAACGTGGCGAGCAGAAGAAGAAGAGGACGCCTCGTACCGCACCGGGGGCATTTATAGCCGCCCGGCGCGCCGGTTGCGTGGCCACGTGGCGATCGTGGGCCACGTCGGGATTTACTGCGGCCATAACTGCCCCCACGACCGCTGCGGTTACCAGAAACCGCCGCGCCACTTCCCCACGACCGCACCGGATCCGGAGGAGACAGCGATGTGACCATACGAAACGGCCACGCTGACGAAGCCGTCAGAACGGTCAAGTCGGGCGCGGGACTCGAGGCGGCGGAGTTGCCGTTGCACCCGAGCCGGAGCCGGACGATAAAATCGACCCGGCCCCAAATTCTGGCAACAAGCCGGAAGCATCATCAACACTTAAGGAAAAGTGAAAACAACAGGAGCAAAAAAGGCGTCCGGCTGGAGGAAGCCGGACGGGGCGAGCCGGACGAGGGCGCAGCCGGCTGAATGAAAATTCTCAGCTGGCCCCTCCGGGAGCCGCCGGAAACAAGCGAGAGATATATAGAAGCCAGGGAAACCTGCCTAGGTCCTTCTTAACGCAGGACCTTGCCAGCTTCGGGGGCTAATGTCGGGGGGAAGACCCCGGGTAGGGCAATGGACGCGGAGCGGCCGGCTTGAGGACGGCCGGCTCGCGGCAAAGGCCGGCTGAGGAGCAGCCGGCTGGAGCCGTGGCCGGCTGCCTCGCCGGCTGGCTCTAAGTCCTAGTCGGCCTGGCTGCGGCCTTCAACGCTGTAGCTGGGCCGGCTTCTACAAGCCATATCCGACTGGGGTTTGTACCTCAGACCGACTCGAGGCTGGCGAGTCTTGCACTGGAAGGAACTGGGTAGGTGATCCGGGTTCAAAGGTCCACGCTGACCTCATCTCCCGTAAAGTACGGGGCACTGTAGAGCAGCAGTGCCACGCGCCGGACAGGCCATCATGGCGTACGTCGGACCGTACGCGCTACAGAGCATGATGGCGACAACGACACCACCTCGCCATGCCGCTGACCTGAGCAGGCGGATGGGACGTGCCACTACGCTCAACGGCTCCCTGATGTCAGCGCCTCGGGAAGGAGCGGGAGCCGGAGCCGGCCATGCCGGCCACTAGACTATAGGGACTTATATGTAAAGTACCGGTGCCTATATAAGCCGGGCTACCCCCTCGTGCGGGGGACGATCGATCACTTCTCATTTCCACTAGTCTTAGCGCTGCCCTGTGAGAGAGACCTTCGTCTACCTTAGCCTCCCAGGAGCAGCCGGATATACAGCTCAAGGAGCACCATTGTACTGTGTCACTATCATATACACTCATAGCAGGAGTAGAGGTGTTACCTCCATCGGAGGGCCTCGAACCTGGGTACGTCGCCGTGTCGCTCGTGCCCATACCCGCATCCGGATACCGCCGTGAGACCACAAGGAACCACATCGATTAGCCACCCTATGGCATATGTCATGACGATACCACGACATTTGAAGTAGTTTTATTCCTCCTACACGGTGTAATGGTGACAGTGTGTGCACTCGTGTTAGTACTTGGTTTATGCTATGATCATGATCTCTTGTAGATTGCGAAGTTAACTATTGCTATGATAGAATTGATGTGTATTATTCCTCCTACATAAGCGTGAAGGTGACAGTGTGCATGCTATGTTAGTACTTGGTTTAGTCGTATCGATCTTTCTTGCACTCTAAGGTTATTTAAATATGAACATTTAATTGTGGAGCTTGTTAACTCCGGCATTGAGGGTTCGTGTAATCCTACGCAATGTGTTCATCATCCAACAAGAGAGTGTAGAGTATGCATTTATCTATTCTGTTATGTGATCAATGTTGAGAGTGTCCACTAGTGAAAGTCTAATCCCTAGGCCTTGTTCCTAAATACTGCTATCGCTGCTGTTGTTTACTGTTTTACTGCGTTACTACTGCTTGTTTACTTCCTACAATATTACTACCATCAACTGCACGCCACAAGCTATTTTCTGGCGCCGTACTACTGCTCATATTTATTCATACCACCTGTATTTCACTATCTCTTCGCCGAACTAGTGCACCTATTAGGTGTGTTGGGGACACAGAGACTTCTTGCTTTGTGGTTGCAGGGTTGCTTGAGAGGGATATCTTTGACCTCTTCCTCCCCGAGTTCGATAAACCTTGGGTAATCCACTTAAGGGAAACTTGCTGCTGTTCTACAAACCTCTGCTCTTGGAGGCCCAACACTGTCTACAAGAATAGAAGCACCCGTAGACATCACTATCACAGCCGGAAGGTTAACCCGAGGGTATTCCGAGAAGGAGACCTAGTGCTACGCCTAGTGCAGCGCACTGAAGGCCGGCACAAGCTTTCCCCTCCATGGGAAGGACCTTTCATTGTGAGCAAGGCTCTCCACAATGATGCCTATTACCTGATTGATGCACAGGAATGGAAGAAAGGAAAGGCGGACAAGTCAGGAGAGGAGACCAAACGCCCATGGAATGTAGCTTTGTTGCGTCCTTTCTACTCTTGAAGTGGTGCTGTAAGAGTTCCTTTTTGTACCTTAATTGCTATGAATAAAAAGATGTCGGAACCTCGAATGAATCTCGGGGACTACCCTTACTAAGTTGCATGAAACATGTCTATTTTTTCTGTTGCCGGTTGCCTATTGAATGTTTTTTCTTTCCGGTTTAGTAGTGTGCTAGACCATACCGGAGTCTTCGACTCTGCTGTTGTCCATAACTTGGCTTCATGGCAAGCAAGATAAACCGGTAGGGGATAAGCACATGAACTGCGGAAAGGGAGAGCAGGAAAGAACAATCCGGAAAAGTTTAACTAACCCCGGTTATACCGGTTTTTTGCAAAAATTTCGAGTTATTTCTAAGTTCAAGAAAATGCTTGCTTGGTAAAAGAACTTTGTGCTCATACGCCAAAAATGCCCAGAGAAGGTAGGCAGAGCCAAGGCAAAAGAGCCAAGTATGCATCAATTGGATGCGGAAACAATTTCGAAATCATTGCAGTGCAAGAAAAAGCAACTCAACAAGCAAATATGTTAAGACAAACATAACTTAATAAGTTACCGGTGTGCAAAACACCGGCATAGATTGTTGTACCACCAAACCAAAAGGATAAGTTTTATCTTACATCATAAACCCCGGCATACCGGGGTAGAATTTAACAAGTTTTGTTACAAAGTAACCAGGAACAGGTAATATCTTTATGACAAGGTCAGGCAGCAGGGGCTTCCGGGGGAGCAGCGCCGGCATCAGGAGCTTCCGGTGGCACATCCTCGGCACCCTCATCCTCACCTTCATCTTCCTCCTCCTCGCTCAGATAGTCCTTGACGTCTTCAGGAGGGGGGATGAAGGTGCGCATTTCAGCGTACTCCGCGATATGGTACGCGCGATCCTGCCGCTTAGCGGTGAGGACCGGGTCCAGATCGGTGGGAGCGCCTTCACGCACGCCGAGGAGGGCGTCCAGGTCCAGCTCCGGGTACCAGGAGCAGGCAACGCGAAGCGCTGAGTCTGCTCCGGCACGGGCAGCAGAGCACTGCCACTCCCGGATCCTTCGGCAGGCACCTTTCAGGCGGTCGCTGATGAGGGAGAAGGTGTCGGGCACCACTTCGCCGGGCCAGAGGGTCTTGAAGAGCTGGGAGGCCACCTCAGGGATGTCGGAAAGGTTCCGGTCCACCGAGCGCATGTGGGAGACCCGCGCGTTTAGAGCAACCAAGTGATCATAGGGATCCCAAGGTGCACCCAGATTCTCCAGCCTGCTGCGCCCGGTGCTCCGCAACCTTCTTTATAGCGTGTGCCTGGGAATCCGGAAAGAGCCCTGCAAGACAAACGAAAGCTAAGTATATGATACCGGAATAAATAAGCTTATAAGCAGAAACCGGAAAAGAGAAAAGAAAAACGTACGAAGGGCAAGCGCATCAGTCCGCGTAACCAGAAGGTCGTACTCCTTCTGTTCCGCCTTCAACCGCGCGACCTCGCCTCGGCTGCTTTCTGTGCCCTGGCGGCCTCCTCCGCGGCGGCTTTGTGCGCTTTGCGGCCTTGCCCTCGGCTGTTTTCAGCGCCTTGGCGGCCTCTTCCAGCTCAACACTGCAACACCACATTGGCGTTGGGCATCCTCCAGCGCCTCATTGAGCCTAGCCTCCGCAGCAGATTCAGCCTTTCAGCTCCTCAGCATGCCGGACTCCAGCCTGGATAGCCTGATCCTTGAGCTCCCTAGAGATCTCCTTCTGGGCGTCCAAGGCCTTCTGGTGATCCCGGATGAGCTGCTCCTTTTCAGCTAAAAGCCGGAAAAGAGGATGTTAGCGAAAACACAAAAACAGATGAAACACAAAGAAGCAAGTTAACCGGAAAAACAGAAGTTGTACCTTGGAGTGCGGCAACCTGGACCTTGAGGGCCTCAATGGAGGCTTCCGGGATAGCTGTTATGCGAAAAACTTGTAAGTAACAAAGAAAAGAAAACCTTCCGGTAAAAAGATGCCGGAGGCGCAAGAAGTTACCTTGGCACTTGCTGTGTGCCTCAGCAAGGTTCCGGTGCTCCCAAAGAAGCTCCTCGAAGAGAGCCTTCCGGGCGTCAGCCGTGCTCTATTTAAGGAAGTGATGTTAGCAAAGAACAAAGGATCTTAACCCGAAACTCGGGGACTGGCTATGCCGGTTTCGCGCGTTTCTAGTAAGTTTCGCGCTAAGAGCAAGATCTCAACCCGAAACTCGGGGACTGGGAGTTTGCGGTGTCTTTAAAAGAAAGTTTTGCGCTAAGACCTACGCTCTCAACCCAAAACTCGGGGACTGGGAGTTTGTGGTATCCTATGAGAAAGATGCCGGTTTCGGAGATTCTTTAAAAGAAAGTTTTGCGCTAAGAGCTGCACTCTCAACCCAAAACTCGGGGACTGGGAGAATAGACAAGATCCGGAAAGAAGAAAACCGGCATCAAGAAAATTTACAAGAAGGTTGGCGGAACTTACCACCACGTTGCTGGTGGCGTCGTACCACGCGCTGTCGAACTCCTTCACGGCATGCTTGAGCCGCGTGAAGTGTTCTTCAGTGGACCGAGGGCCAGCAGGATCTGGCGCTGGAAGGCGATCTTTCCCCAAGCCACGGGTAGCTGCGGAGATGTCCGCATCATTCCATTTTTGGGCATAGGGGAGAAGATGCCCCAAGTCCTTGCCCTCGCGCTTCAGCTCAACAATCCGGCCCAGGAGGCCGGAAGGTTTTTCCTGGACCACAGCGGCGGCAGGCCCGACGTGCAGCACTAGAGGCTGCGAGCCGCTTGAGGCGCTGCCATCCGCGGCCTTTCCGCGGGACGCCCCCGGCTTGAGAAGTCGGTGATCTTGAGGGTCGCCGGCGGCGGCTTGGGCGTAGTCGCGGGAGGTCCTTGGTTTGGTGGAGGTGTTGGCGTGGCCCCGGTTGCCTCAGGAGCAGAGGTTTCCGGCGGCGGCGGCGGTGTAGGTTGCCGGCACGGAAGTTTCCGGCGCGGTCTTGGAGGAAGTCTTCTTCTTTTTCTTCTTTTCAAGGACGGGAGGAACCGAAGGTTCCGCCCGCCCGGCAGGTTCTTTTCCGGCGCCCATGTTGCTGGCGCCGGTGTCTTGGGTCTCAGGAGGGGAGGCAAGGTCCTCCTCCGCGCGGTGATCTGGCGGTGTAGGGGCCGCGCGCCCCGAACTTGTTGTGCCTCCCAGAGGGGAGGCAGAGGTGGTGCCGGCACCAGACGGTGCCGGGCTTGAGTGAGGAGGAGGAGTTGAGGTCCTGGCAGATCCGGCAGAGCCCTCAGGCCTGGAGCCGAGCTTGAGCGCGGGGCTGAAAAAGAGAAAAGGAAAAGATTGGGAAAAAAGCAACCGGAAAGGAACTTGGTGAAAACGAAACAAGCAGAAAAATGGGGCCTTACCCGGTAGAGGTCGGCATCTGTTTGCCCTTGTGGCGCCTCACAGCTACGACCTTACCCGCGAGAGGTTCGGTCCGGAAGCGCTTGGCTGGAGGAGCTTGGCTTGAGCCGGCATCAGAAGCCGGGGTCTTGTTTTTCTTGCCCTGGGCCATGAGTTTATCCACAAACTCTTGGCCTGCCTCGGCCTGCAGGGGGGCGACGTGCTCATGGACCTGTGGGTTGATGTTGTCTGAGGGAACATCTACAGAAGAACGATAACATAAGAATATGAGAGGTATAAAAGGAGAGCTACCTCTAGGATGGTCAATTCATCAGACGAACCGGCGGGTTCCGGCGGAGACTTGCCGAGGCGCGCGGCTGGAGTCCGGCCCATCTTCAGGTCCCGCCAATGAATGACGGGGTCGGGGTCGAATTTGTCGAGACCGCGCTTCCGGCAACGGCCTCGCCGTCGGATTCGATGAGGGGGAAACGGTCCTTGGCCTGAAACAAAAAAGAAAATAAGCAAAAGCAAAAGGTTACCGGCAAGAAACAACCCCGAGTTGCGTAATTTCTTACTTCTTGGGTCGGAGGGTTAGTGGAGCTAAGAGGCCGGAGGCCCCATTCCCAGTCTTCCGGCATGGAGGTCTGGCAGATCTGCCTGGCCTTAAGGACAACATCCCTCTTGCTGAGAGGAAGTCCGGTGATCTTGGTAGGATCACCGGGGCCATACATCTCGCACATCTTGTGGGCGCGGCGCTTAAGAGGAAGCACCCGGCGCGAGATAAAGGTGCGGATGATATCGTCGGAGCAGATGTTGGTGTCCTTCATCCGCTGTTTCATGAAGCGTATAATCCGGTTAGTCTCATTGTGAGACTCCTTCGGATTGTAGCCCCAGTTGGTCTTTGTGGGCGGCGCCGGATCAAAAGGAGGCAGATCAATAAGATCTGCGGCGCCGTTGTTCTTCACATAAAAGAAGGTCCCTTGCCATAACCGGCATGACTCGAGACCGGAAAACTTGAAGAAGGGGCTCCCTTGACGAGAGCCAATGATGCAAGACCCGCATTGTACGGGGGGTTTGGGTTTAGGAATGTCTAAGCCCTGAACGGAATTAATCCGAAGAGCGAAGAAACGAGCAAACGTCTCGCGAGTGGGACGAATGCCGATGTAAGCCTCCATGAAGGTGGCATAGCAGGAGAGGTAGAAAACGGCGTTGCCGGGAAGATGGTGAGGTTGGAGTTTGTAAAAATCAAGAAAACTCCGGAAAAAAGAAGAGACGGGGAGGCCGAAGCCGCGCTCGAAGTGAGCGAGAAAGACAACGCGTTCACCGGGTTCGAGCACCGGTTCGATCTCGTCGCCGGGAATCCGGCAGGTTACTCCTTCCGGAATCCTCCTGGACCGGTAAAGCCAGTCAATCTCGTATTCACTAACGTTGGAGCCCATCCAGGCTCCGCGAGTGATATCGGAAGGGTCAGCACCGGAAGCTTGGCTAGAGCTACCGGCATCTTGCTCTTGGCCGCCGTCGGTTTCCATCTGGGCTAGATCTGCGCTAACCCCGTCGAGGCGCGATCTTCCGGGTTACTGGAGGAAGAAGTGGAAAGGTATTGTTCGGAAGACATTCGGATTCGAGGAGCCCCGGTATCTACTCAAAAAAACAAGTTCCCCAAGAACTACCCCCGCGCGAAGATCTACGAAAGAAAGAAAAAGCAAAAAGAAGAAGTAAATACGCAACCAACTCAAGATCTGAAGAGCAAGAAAAGAGGGGTAAACCCGATTAAGCCTAACCTGGGGCGGCGGAGTCGCAGAGGAGCAAGTGCGCCGGTGTGCTGCAAGCTTGCCGTTGGCGAGAGGACCATCGACGATGAGGTGGAAAGGAGCTTGAGAAAGCACCAATGTCGCAGCCGCGAGAAAAGCACCGCAGAAGCTCTTCGCGGTGAAGTCCGGCGGCGTCCGGCGGAGCATAGCAAGGTTCGGCGTGCGGCGGAGCTCAAGTGGCGAACGGAGCGGCGAACGAGAACAAGGAACACTTGTGCGCGAGGAATGGGAATGCGAGAAGAGGAAGGAGAAGGGGCGGTTTTGCCTTATAAAGGAAGAGAAGAAGTGGGCAAAACCGCTGAACCGCAGCGGTTCGGGCCATGAGCCGCGACGGTTCGCTCCACGGGCTGCCACGTGGTGCGGCGATACACGCGTAACAGCGAGAAGCCACAGGGACACACGGATCCAGAAGTGGTTGGGATCCGCTGTGGAGCAATTAATGCGCGCGAGGCCGAAGGGAAGTGACCCCTGACAACGGCGCGTCAGTCCACGATGCGCATGTCACTGACAGTGCGGGACCCGATATATTCTCGACTTCGCCGAGGAAGTATTTAATGACTAAGATGCCGGAGGATAAGCTGCCGGAGAATGCCTTGCAAAGAGAGAAGGCATGAGTCCGGGCAAAGATGCCGGAGCCAAGTTGAGCGCCGGAAAAATTAAACCGGTATGCAAGGACATGGGAACCTGGCATGGTCTGTTGGATAGAATCCGCCAGACTATACCAGCTTCGGGGACTAATGTTGGGGGATGACCCCCGGTATGCCAAAGGCATGCCAAACCGGATGGTCTTATCCATCAAGATACCGGTTTAATATTTATACCGGAGCTCAAAGATGAGAGTTTGGCTAAGTAAGGCTAAGCCGGTATCCCCAAGAGGGGTATACCGGGACCGGATAGAAAGGATGCCGGAGACCGGAAGGAAGAGCATGTCGGCAGGACCAGTCAAAGATTCTCTTCAGAGCTAGAAGACAAGGATGAGCTAAGCAAAGCGGCTTTAATCAGAGCCCTGGCGCCAAAGAGAGAGATGACGCAAAGAAGCCGGAGGACGTCAGCCTCCCTGTTTAAAGAAGACCCAGCGTCATCTATGATTAAAGTAGCTTTGTAAAGTATCTTTGTAAAGTAGTTTGTCTAGTCAAAGATGCCATTAGGGTTTCTTGCCCTGTAAGCCACCCTCTCCCCTATATAAGGAGAGGGGGGAGCCCCATTCATACGCGCGGAACATAGAGAGAGGAACCTTGTAAGCTCAAACCTGTAACCTGTGGAGATCAATGAAGATAATGATCTAGAGCGAGTTCTTCCTTGTGTCTTTCTTCTTCAACCTCTGGCCTTGGCCAAGTTCTTGAGGAAACCATCCGGAAGTTCATCCCGTCTAGTCACAAACCCTCCCCCGAATCCTCTAGCGTCCATTCAGCCCCAACATAAGCCATCCTATGGCATCTGTCTGTTGTTTCTCTTCACCATTTGTTTATTTGGTTCTTTGCTCTTAGTTTACTTTATTTGCTATCATTGGTTTGCTATGAGAAAACCCAAAAAGATTTTGCTTTGTTTTCTTGTTTCTTTTGTTCTTGTTTCCAATTCGAAAACACCAAAAATATTTGTTGTTCTTCTTTGGTTTGTAAAGTTCATCATGAGTTCAATGGTCTTCGGTGGCTGGAGCGTGGTTTTCATTTCATATTATCCAAGCTACACAAGTGAAAGGCAATAATGACGATCTACAACAATTGGATTGTGGTGAGAGGCTGGTATGAACTCCATTTGTTTTCATTTTTGTACATATACTCATCCATGTGAGCATGCTTAGTTGGTTCATGTGAGGTATATGTTATTTGAGAAAGTCTAGTAGTTCATGATCTCTCATGTTTAGCTCCAATTTATTAATATGAGTAGCATGTCATGGATGTTCGCTTGCATTGTTTTATTCATAAGTAAGTATGGCATTGTGGTATCCTCCTCTGAATAATTCATTTATATCGACTTGGCACATGCTCACGCATGCATATGACTGAACAAAAAGTCAATTAAGCCTCAATGATTTATATTGCTTCAGAGTTCTTGTATCACTTTTATGCCTCCGTTAATTTATTTTGCCGCAAGCATGATTATGACCAGTTATTGCTCTCTTGATTTGTCGCTTCCCAGTCTTTTGCTAGCCTTCACTTGTACTGAGCGGGAACGCCGCTCGTGCTTCCAAACACCTGAAAACCAAGTTGTTCCAAAGTGTCCACCATAAATACCTATGCATGGCATTTCAAACCATTCCAAGTAAATTCTCATGCGCTACCTTTAAAACTTTCAAAATTCTTCTCAATTTGTGTTAATGTTTCATAGCTCATGAGGAAGTATGTGGTGTTTAGCTTTCAACCTTGTCATTTACTTTTGACGGACTCTCATATGGACTAGTGGCACATCCGCTTATCCAATAATTTTGCAAAAGAGCTGGCAATGGGATTCCCAGTCCCAAATTAATTAACTTAAATAGACACTCCTCCATGGTTTGTGATTGTTGGACGGCACCCGAAGGATTCGGTTAGCCATGGCTTGTGTAAGCAAAGGTTGGGGGAGTGTCATCATCATAATAAAACTTAAATAAAAGGCACTCCTTCATGGTATGTGATTGTTGGTAGGCACCCGATTCGGTTAGCCATGGTTTGTGTAAGAAAGGTTGGAAGGAGTGCCACATAAACATACAAATAATTCATGGGAGCCGCTCTTGGGAGTCCGGTTGATGAGGTAGTTAGTGTACCCATTACCATTCGTTGACAACAACAAGCACTTCTCAAAATAATTTTACTCCTGTTTTAAAAATGAAAAGCTCTAGCGCATGTTAATCCCTGCTTCCCTCTGCGAAGGGTCAATCTTTTACTTTTATGTTGTGTCTCCATTCTTTCTTTGAGCACTATCTTGAGAGCACAACTGTCATTCTTAGTATATATGCTTGTCTCAAAATATGATTGATTGTGGTATAACTTTGATGCTTTTATCTTTGACAATCACTACTTCTAGTCTTTCTATGAACTCCAGAGGTGCCCCGGCATTTATGTTTTGCCGATCAAATACGGGCAAGCGAGATACCACTTTATCATATTCTCTTATGAACATTGCAATCCTGCTTATATACATGATTCATGATGCTTATTATTAATTGTTGGTACCTCTCCATGATTGACATAGCTGTTGATGATCTTATTTGCATGTATCTCATTATGAACTGCTTAAGTATTAGCCATAGCATGAGAATATATACATCATATGAGCAAATGTGTTCGTGAAAGTTCTTTTATCGCTCAGTTGTTAACTGAATTGCTTGAGGACAAGCAATAAGCTAAGCTTGGGGGAGTTGATACGTCCAAAACGTATCTACTTTCCCGAACACTTTGCTATTGTTTTGCCTCTAATTTGTGTATTTTGGATACAACTAACACGGACTAACGTTGTTTTCAGCAGAATTGCTCTGGTGTCTCGTTTTTGAGAAATCCAACTTTAGGAAAAACCTCGAGATTTATCAGAAGGCCCTATTTTCCCGAGAATATTGGCGGAGCCAGAAGGGCAAGCCAGGTGGGGGCACGGGGCCCCACTAGGCCGGCGCGACCCAGGAGGGGGCCGCGCGGCCCTAGTGTGTGGCCCCTCGGCTGGCCCCCGACGCCCTCCTTCGGACTACTTATCGCCCTCGACCTAAAAACGCACGGGAGAAGTCGAAGTGGCCAGAAACCCTCCAGAGAGCCGCCACATCGCAAACTCCGTCTCGGGAGCCAGAAGTCTCCGTTACGGCACTCCGCCGGGACGGGGAATTGGAGGAGATCATCGCCGCCATCACCACCAACGCCTCTCCATCGACCAGCCATGTTTCCCCCATCCATGTGTGAGTAATTCCCCCGCTGTAGGCTGAAGGGGATGGTAGGGATTGGATGAGATTGGTCATGTAATAGTCATAAGATTGTTAGGGCATAGTGCCTAGTATCCGTAGATGTCACTTTTATGATATTGTTGCAACTTGTTATGCTTAATGCTTGTCACTAGGGCCGAGTGCCATGATCTCAGATCTGAACATGTTATTGATTTATGAAGATATTCGTTGTTTATGATCTTACCTGCAAGTTGTATACACACGTCGCTGTCGGAACCAATGGCCCCGAAGTGAGAGAAATCGGGACAACCGGAGGGGATGGTAGTGATGTGAGGATCACATGTGTTCACGGAGTGTTAATGCTTTGCTCCGGTACTCTATTAAAAGGAGTACCTTAATATCCAGTAGTTTCCCTAGAGGCCCGGCTGCCACCGGCTGGTAGGACAAAAGATGTTGTGCAAGTTTCTCATTGCGAGCACGTACGACTAAATATGGAACACATGCCTATTGATTGATTAGTACTTGGATACCGTTTTATTATTATCTGCAAATGCCCCTGCTTTGATTGTTATATGAGTTTCTCTCATCCATGCAACGCCCGTTAATCCGTCCCTGTGCCTACAGTATTTTAATCCTACTGTTTACTATAATCACTACTGCTGTCTTTATTTCACTGCTGCTGTTATTTCACTATTTCTACTGCTATAAAACTGTTGCTACTGATAAACTCTTGCGAGCAAGTCTGTTTCCAGGTGCAGCTGAATTGACAACTCATTTTTAAGGCTTACAAGTATTCTTTGTCTCCCCTTGTGTCGAATCAATAAATTGGGTAATACTTCCCTCGAAGACTGTTGCGATCCCCTATACTTGGGGGTCATCACATAGGCATCCCCAATGGGCCTGCCAAAGGTGGTACCCGGGGTTTATTCAAGGCCCAAGACCCGAAGAATACGAAGACTTGGAAGCCCATTTAGTGTTAAGGAAAGATAGTTTGTATTAGGAAAGATAGAGACTTGTAATCTTACGAGCTGGGTACGAAACCCTCTCGAACACTGTAACTTGTGTATTACGAAATCCTCGGCTCCACCCTCTGGGAGTCGAGGCGAGAGGATCGAATCCTACATCAACACAACCTAGTTTTCATATGATCGAGTACTTTTGGCTGAACCTTGAGATCTACTTGCCCTCTACTTCTAGCAAAACCCTAGTCTACAATCTGTAGGCATTGACAAGTTAATCCTTTGTCAATTGGCGCCGTCTGTGGGAATTAGGGGTTGCAAGGAGCGATGACGTTCAGATCTTCGACTTCGTCGATAGCAAGCAACGCGATGGATCGAGGTAACAAGGGAAAAACTGATCTAGTCAATTTTATTCCTCACCCGCCCTCCCGTATGGATGCATGTGCCTATCTGGAGGAGCCCATCATCATGACGTTCGGAGAATTCCGATTTGGCGTCAACAAGGAAGGATCCTACCGTCTCGAAGTTCCGATCTCGTCGGAATTTTCAGCGGTCGATTCTAACTTTTCGTCGAGTGACGAGGAGTTTTCGTCACGCTTCGTCGACAACAAGGCAAGCGGAAAGCTCGCCAAGATCTTCAGCATTTGTCCGTCGAGTCATCTGCGGAGTCCTTTATAAGCAGCGAACAACTTCAGCGGCGGCAGCTCCCTCAGAGCGACGGCCCGCAAAGCCTCTGTCGCGTGCCGATGCAAATTGCAGGGCGTGCCACCTGACCTATACCTGGTCAGGAAGGTGTGGATGATGCCTCGCTTAGTTTCCTGCGGGGCACACACGTACACGTTAAATACGAGCCTCGATCGGCTCTCAGGTTGTCCTGTGAATCGGCTCATGGAGCCGATCCACCCATGATTCGTCCAAGGTGGCCGAATATATGGTGGTCCTGCTTGATCAAGATAAAGCGTATGAGATCCACGACGATTTGGCGCATAATCGGATCATCCTACTCACGATTGGGCCTCGCGCTCACGCACGGTAAACGTAAGCCAGCCCTAGACAAGGCCTAAAAACCAACACTAAGTTGATCCTCGGAACGTCCTGTCTAGGGGCAGCAAACTACACCCTACATGCCGCTGGATCCTCCAACCCTTTGTAAGGCCTAACTATTGCAGATATTAAACTAATCCTTGATGAATCAAGGAGCGATCGTAACGGATCGGATCTACTAAATAACGATCAAGCGGGGTGCCGCCCCTGCACCCATGATGAGGTACAGGGACGGCTAGATGCGCAAGGGTTGCACTACGAAAGCATATGATACTAAGAACAATGCTAACCCTAACACATCTATGATAACTACGTTGCTCCATCAAAAAGGCTTCAGTACGAGCAACGCATGAACAACTAGAAACGTCGTGCTGCCTAGATCGCGAGATGCGATCTAGGCAGCATGGTGCTTACCGGAGGAACCCTCGAGACGAAGGAGTTGGCGATGCGCCGAGATTGGTTTGTGTTGAACGTTGGTTGTTGTTTATTCCATAAACCCTAGGTACATATTTATAGTCCGGCGGACTTTCTAACGTAGGCGTGCACTAAACCGTGCACGGGTAAAACTCTAACTTCTAAACTAAGATGCGATCTAATATGTTACAGATACACGGGCGGTTTAGCCCAACTTGGTAAACAAGGCCGATTCACGTATTTCTTCCACGTACAATCTTCACGTCCATCTTGATCGCGGCCCACCTCTGACTTGGTCAAATTCTGGTGATAACACATGCCCCCTGGTTTTGGAAATGACATTTCCAAAATCATTACGCCTTTCCTTCGTCGGGTCATGTCGTGGCAGAGCAGAACCGTCGCAGAGTTCTTCATCATGATAACTTGCCTCCTCAACTTCTCTGCACGATTTGACAGTTTTGGCACCACCTCCTCGGAAACTGCTGTGGCATTGAATTTCTACCATGCCCTCTTTTATTTAACTCCAAACAGTTCTCCTCTGCATCTCCTTCGCATTAGCACCCAAAAACCCTCCTGCGCCACCATGTCCTCTTCCTCCTCTGCCTCATCGGATCTTTCCACCCAGTCCTCTTCGTCTCGCGAGCCGACGCCGGAGCACAACCCGGCGGAGGTCCATGCGGCCAACATCCGCCGCGCCATTGCGGCCGGGGAGGAGTCAGACCATGACTTCTCCATCGGTCGAGGACGACAAGTCCGGCGATGGGGAGAGCGATCTCCGCTTCCTCGCCGACAAGGAAGCGGTGGAAGGCGAGGATGATCGCTTCCCCTGGGATGGGGCCACCTCGAGGAGGTGAAGGAGGAGGAAGAGGAGGATGACCGCCGACGCTCCCCGACGAGCCGCCGGCCAAGCGCCATTGCCCACGGCCGGGGAATCTGAGTGACTTCGACAGCGACGATGGCGACGACGACGAGGAAGATGAGGACAATGAAGGTCCTGCAGGGCTGGGCTGCTACGACGAAGGCAGAGAGCAGCGCCGACAGCGCGATGCCCAATTTGCCGATTTCCTCTTCCACTGACCTTGCCGATTTGTCCCCTTTGCCAATGCGTAATGAGCCGATAGCATCGCATCGGCCCTTTGAAACTCGCTCTTCCCCTCTTCAACTGATGACTTTCTGAATCTGGCAGAAAATGCAGGATCTTCAGGAAAACCTTTAAACTTTTCCAACCAAACCCAATAATCCTCTTCAATACTCATCATTTGTGAAGAAGGTCGTAATGAAGGATCAGCCGATGGCATCCCAATCGGTTCTTTAAACAGAGCAAACAAAATATCCACCAGGCCTGCTGCCCCCCGAGTCTTGGCCAAGGCAAAAACAGAAACGAGGACGCGTAACTTAGCTGAATTAGCCTGGGCTTGATCATGCAGAGCCAGCCGATTTGCACATAAATCGGCTTCCCAAAGCAGAGAGCCTTCAAGGCGAGCTGCCCCCCGAGTTTCTCCAGTCCGCTCTTAGCGCCCTGCTGGTCAGATCGGCTCCTTTCCTCTTGAGTCGATGGCTGCGCATCGGCTACTTCTCAATTCTGAAGTCGATGCCCTTGCATCGGCTGTAAAATTTTAAAAATTTTAGGCCGATTTGTGTATCGGCCCCCATGCTTAGTATTATCCATCTAGGTGCCCCCCCGAGCCGATTCTGTCAAGAGAATTGATGGTATCGGCTCGTCAGGTAGTCCCTGTTGGGTCAAACGTTGATCCCAGGCAGAATGGATGTGAGGATAATTTTGCGATCGCGGAATCGGCCTCCACGTTGCTTGCTCGGTGAAGGTTGTAATATCCCTTCAACAGTTTCGGAGGGCCGATCGCAAGGATCAGCCTCGCCACGTTGCTTATTGACGTAGTCTTGCTACTCGCCCAGGCCGGTAGACAAAACCAGCCCAATCTCTGACTTTAGCACGTTGGTGCGCTTGCTGTCGTCTACCTCGAGTGCATCGTGTAATCGTGGAGCTCTACACTTCGCCGGACGAACGAGCACCATGTTTGTGCCAGCCGATGTTTCATCATCGGCTTTCCTTTGCTTGGGGCGCCACTCTTTTCTTTGCGGCAGTCCCTCTTCATCCAGGGTCCTCTGGACTTTTGCAGCCAAATCAGGTCGTGCCTTCCTCAGCGTATGCAAGTATAACCTTTCGGCTTCCTCCAGACCGCGCAATCGCTGAACCCTGCGTTTTTGTGAATGGCTGAGACCATCAGGGCACCATCTTGGACGGTGACACCTATCTTCTTCGTCTTCCCCCTCGTCTTCCGAATCCTCGAGATCTTCCAACCGAGGGATCTCAGCACGTCTGTTTTGTGGTGGGAGAGGCCCTAGGCGCTCGAACACAGACACGTTGGCTGCCTCCTTCTTTTTCTGGTTGCATTCTGGGCAGTTGCCGATTGTTGGTAATCGGCTCATTCCTGAATCCCAGCAGTGTCTGAAGAAAGGGCAGTCCCAATGCCTGTCCGTATCGTCCTGCTCCCTGGCGTGGCGCTCCTGCCGCTCCTCATCGTGATTATGCCGACGATGTCTTCTGTCGTTTCTGGCCAGACGGCCTCTTTCATCATCGTCGCCGTGTCGCCGGCGTTGATCATACCGACTCACGTACTTATTGAGGAGGTGATCAGAGAGGGGTCGTTGATATCTTATGTTCTTAACTTCCCCCTCCGTGACGTAGCGCTTGCCATCTTGACGGAGCCGATCGCATGGAGCGGCCCCCTCTGTGTCCTTGCTCTGAGAGCAGCTGTCCTCATCCCCGTCCTTCTCAGAGCGGTGTCCAAGCTCTACCATGTTGATGTTGGCTGAGAAATCAGGCTGGCACCCTCCGAGGTGGGCGAACTCCACCATGTTGACGGCGGGGAAGGGGTGTGTGTCGACCTTCATGGCATACTGGTTAAAAATTAGTCGCCCATTTTCTATTGCCATCTGGATCTGCTGACGCCACACCCTGCAGTCGTTAGTGGTGTGGGTGAACGTGTTATGCCATTTGCAGTATGGCTTTCCGTTCAGCTCTTGCACCGTGGGAACTTTGTGGCCTTCGGGAATCTTTATATGCTTCTCCGCGAGTAAGAGATCGAAAATCTGCTCGGTTTTCGTCACGTCGAAGTCGAATCCTCTTGGAGGTCCTGGCGGCTTCACCCATTTGCAGGTTACTGGGCCTGCAGCTCGAGTCCACTCAGCTACTGCGACCTCTTGTTCTCCCGTAGCGACTTCATCTTCGCCTGCGTCAACCATGGTAACCACGCGCTTGAACTTGTCCTGATAGACATCTGGGTGACGCTGTTCATATGCTGACAGCTTCTGCACCATGTGCGCTAATGACGGGTAGTCCGCTTGGGAGGCCACGTCCTTGATCGATGATGATAGACCCACCACCGCCAACTCGACTGCTTCTTTTTCGCTTACGTGAACCGAATAGCATCGGTTCCTAACGGTCCTGAAGCGCTGGATGTATTCCGACACTGTTTCCCCGCGCTTCTGTCGCACTTGTGCAAGATCGGCAATGCCAGCCTCGGAAGCCTCTGAGTGATATTGCTCATGGAACCGTTCTTCCAGCTGCTTCCAAGTCTGGACTGAGTTCGGTGGCAGCGACGTGCCAGGCAGCCGATCCTGTGAGGGACTTGTGAAGTACCTCACGCGCAGCTCGTCTGACGCTGAGATCATGCCCAGCTGTGCCAAGTATCGGCTCACATGCTCGATGGAGCTGGAACCATCTGATCCGCTGAACTTTGTGAAGTCCGGGAGCCGATATTTGGGTGGTAGCGGGATCAATTCGTACTCGTTGGGGTACGGCTTGGTATAGCCGATCGCCTTTCTTTTCGGCATCATGCCGAACTGATCTTTCAGGATCGTACAAATCTGATCCGCGGTGATGGCTGCAGGTGCCGAACCCTGAAGATTCGTCGGAGTGGCGTACTTAACCAGCCATGCTTGTTTTTCTGGTTCTGAGCCAACTGCAGGAGCTGGGCTCGGGAGTTTTGTCGGGGTGGCGTATTTAGCTAGCCACGTCTGCTTCTCGGGGTCTGCCTCCGACGTTCCTCCTGTTGCCCCAGAAGTCCCTGCTATAGCAACCTGGTTCGAGGGTGCCCAGGTGCTGCAGTCTGGCACGTATGCGCATGCGTACCCGTGCGGGATCTCCTTGGGCGCGTCCTGTAGGAATTGGTAGTCACTGGGGTCACCACCAATCTTGTAGACGACATAGGCCGATGAGTTCGGCGCTTCGGGCGCTGCCAACGCGAACGGCAGCGGTGGACGGGACTGGAGTAGCAATTCCCCTTGGTGAGTCCCTAGGGCTGGTCCTGACGGAGAGTACTGGTGGCTCATGATCTCCTGGATCACGCGCAGCGCGACGCGCTCCAACGTATTCACCAGGCTCTCAGAATGGCGGTGCAGCGAATGAGCCACCATGAAGTTTATCTCCTGACGCAGCGACCTGGTGCGTTCCTCTGACGGGGTGGACAGGTCCACTCCATCAAGCGCGCCTTCAGGTGTGAACCCCTTCCATCTGATGCCATGGGAACGGGTATGATGCGCACAGTAGCAAGTTTTCCCTCAGAAAGAAACCAAGGTTTAATCGAACCAGTAGGAGCCAAGAAGCACGTTGAAGGTTGATGGTCGTGAAATGTGATGCGGCGCAACACCAGGGATTCGGCGCCAACTAGGAACCTGCACAACACAACCAAAGTACTTTGCCCAACGAAACAGTGAGGTTGTCAATCTCACCGGCTTGCTGTAACAAAGGATTAAACGTATCGAGTGGAAGATGTTTGCAAAGAAAACAAGTAAAACAAGTAGTGTATGCTATGTAAAGAATAGGACCGGGGTCCACAGTTCACTAGAGTGTCTCTCCCATAAGATAAAAAGCATGTTGGGTGAACAAATTACAGTCGGGCAATTGACAAATAGAAAGGCATAACAATGCATATACATGACATGGTAAATATAGTGAGATTTAATTGGGCATTACGACAAAGAACATAGACCGCCATCCAACTGCATCTATGCCTAAAAAGTCCACCTTCAGGTTATCATCCGAACCCCCTCCGGTATTAAGTTGCAAAGCAACAGACAATTGCATTAAGTATTGTGCGTAATGTAATCAATAACTACATCCTTAGACATAGCATCAATGTTTTATCCCTAGTAGCAACAGCACATCACAACCTTAGAACTTTCTGTCACTGTCCCAGGTATCAATGAAGGCATGAACCCACTATCGAGCATAATTACTCCCTCTTGGAGTTAAGAGTAAAAACTTGGCCAGAGCCTCTACTAATAACGGAGAGCATGCAAGATCATAAACAACACATGAACAATAGATTGATAATCACCATAATCATAGTACTCTCTATCCATCGGATCCCGACAAACAACAACATATAGAATTACATATAGATGATCTTGATCATGTTAGGCAGCTCACAAGATCCAACAATGAAGCACAACAAGGAGAAGACGACCATCTAGCTACTGCTATGGACCCATAGTCCAGGGGTGAACTACTCACTCATCACTCCGAGGGCGATCATGGCGATGAAGAGTCCTCGGGAGATGAATCCCCTCTCCGGCAGGTGTGGAGCGATCTGAGAATCCCCCGAGATGGGATTCGCGGCGGCGGCGTCTCTGTAAGGTTTTCCGTATCGTGGCTCTCGGTACTGGGGGTTTCGCGACGGGAGCTTTAAGTAGGCGGAAGGTCAACGCGAGGGGCCACACGAGGGGCCGGGAGCAGGTCGGCGCGGCCAGGGCCGGGCGCGCCGGCCTAGCCTCTGGCCACCTCGTGGCCCCACTTCGTTCCTCTTCGGTCTTCTGGCTTCGTGCAAAAATAGGACCCTGGGCGAAAGTTTCGTCCAATTGAGAATATTTCTTTACTAGGATTTCTGAAACCAAAAACAGAAAACAGCAACTGGCTCTTCGGCATCTTGTTAATAGGTTAGTTCCAGAAAATGCATAAATATGACATATAATGTGCATAAAACATGTAGGTATCATCAATAAAGTAGCATGGAACGTAAGAAATTATCGATACGTTGGAGACGTATCAGCATCCCCAAGCTTAGTTCTGCTCGTCCCGAGCAGGTAAAACGATAACAAAGATAATTTCTGAAGTGACATGCCATCATAATCTTGATCATATTGTAAACATATGTAATGAATGCAGCGACCAAAGCAAAGGTAATGACATGAGTAAACAACTGAATCATATAGCAAAGACTTTTCATGAATAGTACTTCAAGACAAGCATCAATAAGTCTTGCATAAGAGTTAACTCAGAAATAAATCAAAGTAAAGGTGTTGAAGCAACACATAAGAAGATTAAGTTTCAGCGGTTGCTTTCAACTTGTAACATGTATATCTCATGGATATTGTCAACATAAAGTAATATAACAAGTGCAATATGCAAGTATGTAGGAATCAATGCACAGTTCACACAAGTGTTTGCTTCTTAAGGTGGAAGGAGATAGGTAAACTGACTCAACAATAAAAGTAAAAGAATGGTCCTTCAAAGAGGAAAGCATCGATTGCTGTATTTGTGCTAGAGCTTTTATTTTGAAAACATGAAACAATTTTGTCAACGGTAGTAATAAAGCATATGAGTTATGAAAATTATATCTTACAAGTTGCAAGCCTCACGCATAGTATACTAATAGTGCCCGCACCTCGTCCTACTTAACTTGGACTACCGGATCTTTGCATGCCATGTTTCAACCAAGTGTCACAAAGGGGTACCTCCATGCCGCCTGTACAAAGGTCCAAGGAGAATGCTCGCATTTCGGATTTCTCGCTTTTGATTATTCTCAACTTAGACATCCATACCGGGACAACATGGACAACAGATAATGGACTCCTCTTTAATGCATAAGCATGTAGCAAAGTTATTATTCTCATATGAGGTTGAGGATATATGTCCAAAACTGAAACTTCCACCATGATTCATGGCTTTAGTTAGCGGCCCAATGTTCTTCTCTAACAATTTTGCATGCTCCAACCACTAAAATGATAGACCTTCAGACAAGACGGACATGCATAGCAACTCACATGATATTCAACAATAGTTGATGGCGTTCCCCAGAAACATGGTTATCGCACAACAAGCAACTTAATAAAATATAAAGTGCATAAGTACATATTCAATACTACGATAGTTTTTAAAGCTATTTTGTCCCATGAGCTATATATTGCAAAGGCGAATGATGGAATTTTAAAGGTAGCACTCAAGCAATTTACTTTGGAATGGCGGGTAAATACCATGTAGTAGGTAGGTATGGTGGACACAAATGGCATAGTGGTTGGCTCAAGGATTTTGGATGCATGAGAAGTATTCCCTCTCGATACAAGGTTTAGGCTAGCAAGGTTATTTGAAGCAAACTCAAGGATGAACAAGTGCAGCAAGACTCACATAAAAGACATATTGTAAACATTATAAGACTCTACACTGTCTTCCTTGTTGTTCAAAACTCAATACTAGATATTATCTAGACCTTAGAGAAACCAAATATGCAAATCAAATTTTAGCAAGCTCTATGTATTTCTTCATTAATGGGTGCAAAGCATATGATGCAAGAGCTTAAACATGAGCACAACAATTGCCAAGTATCACATTATCCAAGACATTTTTAGAATTACTACATGTAGCATTTTCCAATTCCAACCATATAACAAATTAACGAAGAAGAAACTTCGCCTTGAACATTATGAGTAAAGCCTAAGGACACATGTGTCCATATGCAACAGCGGAGCGTGTCTCTCTCCCACAAAGTGAATGCTAGGATCCATCTTATTCAAACAAAAACAAAAACGAAAACAAACCGACGCTCCAAGTAAAGAACACCAGATGTGATTGAATAAAAATATAGTTTCAGGGGAGGAACCTGATGATGTTGTCGATGAAGAAGGGCCTTGGGCATCCCCAAGCTTAGGCGCTTGAGTCTTCTTAAAATATGCAGGGATGAACCACGGGGGCATCCCCAAGCTTAGAGCTTTCACTCCTCTTGATCTTAGTATATCATTCTCCTCTCTTGACCCTTGAAAACTTCCTTCACACTAAACTTCAAGCAAACTCATTAGAGGGTTAGTGCATCATTAATAATTCACACATTCAGAGGTGACACAATCATTCTTTTCACTTCTGGACATTGCATAATGCTACTGGACATTAATGGATCAAAGAAATAAATCCAACATAGCAAAAGAGGCAATGCGAAATAAAAGGCAGAATCTGTCAAAAACAGAACAGTCCGTAAAGACGAATTTATAAATGGCACCAGACTTGCTCAAATGGAAAAACTCAAAACTAATGAAAGTTGCGTATATATCTGAGGATCACGCTCGTAAATTGGCAGATTTTTTCGAATTTTCTACAGGGAATTATGCCCAGATTCGTGACAGACAGCAATGCTGTTTCTGTGCAGCGATCCCAAATATAACATCAACTTTGACATAGAAACTTTACTTGGCACAAAAACATGATAAGGAGAGGTTGCTACAGTAGTAAACAACTTCCAAGACTCAATAAAACAAAAAATTGCTGTAGGTAAAAACATGGGTTGTCTCCCATAAGCGCTTTTCTTTAACGCCTTTCAGCTAGGCGCAGAAAGTGCAAATCAAGTATTATCGAGAGTAGAAGCATCAACATTATTATTCTTCATGCAAACACAACTTGTTGCAGGGGGTACTTTAGGTGTTCCATTATCTAGATTTTCTATGGTAGTGCTGGGGGTTTTGGCAATTTTAGGCCTATAATAATTCTTTTGTTTAGGCACTTTAGAGGCATACATGAATTTTTGCTCTTTACCCACATAAGCTTTCTCATTATACTTGAGAGAAGAAAAGGTTGAACCCAAGGTTCCCATAGCTTTTTCAAGTTCATCAATCCTATTGGTTTGATTATCATGGACAACACAAGTTCCTAGGATACTAATTCTTTCATCAATTCCTCCTAAGGATTTATCAAGTTCATAAGTTTTGTCAAATAACATTCCCAATTTAGCTTCAACACTTGGAAAATTTTTCTCTATGGTTTCCAATTTTTTCATAACATCTTCAAGAGAGATTTCAATTTTAACTTCATTAACAGGTGGTATTCCAACTAGACTCTCAATGATGCAACTAGCTTCTAAAGCGGGAGTACCTAGGAAATTACCTCCCGAAAGAGTATCAAGAACATATCTATTCCAACTAGATAAACCAACATAAAAGTTCCTAAGAAGGATAGTGGTGGAGTGTTTCTTAATGCACCTTTGATGAGCATTACTAATTCTATACCAAGCATCTTTAAAACTTTCTCCACCTTGTTGCTTAAAAGAACGAACTTCAACTTCAGGATTACTCATGATAACAGCAATAAAGTAAACTAGGCAAATAAAGTAAAGACAAGTAACTAATTTTTTTGTGTTTTTGATATAGAGAGCAAGACGGTAAATAAAGTAAAACTAGCAACTAATTTTTTTGTGTTTTGATTTAGTGCAGCAAACAAAGTAGTAAATAAAATAAAGCAAGACAAAAACAAAGTAAAGAGATTGAGAAGTGGAGACTCCCCTTGCAGCGTGTCTTGATCTCCCCGGCAACGGCGCCAGAAAAAGAGCTTGATGGCGTGTAACTCACACGTTCGTTGGGAACCCCAAGAGGAAGGTATGATGCGCACAGTAGCAAGTTTTCCCTCAGAAAGAAACCAAGGTTTAATCGAACCAGTAGGAGCCAAGAAGCACGTTGAAGGTTGATGGTCGCGAAATGTGATGCGGCGCAACACCAGGGATTCCGGCGCCAACTAGGAACCTGCACAACACAACCAAAGTACTTTGCCCCAACGAAACAGTGAGGTTGTCAATCTCACCAGCTTGCTGTAACAAAGGATTAAACGTATCGAGTGGAAGATGTTTGCAAAGAAAACAGTAAAACAAGTAGATTGTATGCTATGTAAAGAATAGGACCGGGGTCCACAGTTCACTAGAGGTGTCTCTCCCATAAGATAAAAGCATGTTGGGTGAACAAATTACAGTCGGGCAATTGACAAATAGAGAAAGGCATAACAATGCATATACATGACATGGTAAATATAGTGAGATTTAATTGGGCATTACGACAAAGAACATAGACCGCCATCCAACTGCATCTATGCCTAAAAAGTCCACCTTCAGGTTATCGTCCGAACCCCCTCCAGTATTAAGTTGCAAAGCAACAGACAATTGCATTAAGTATTGTGCGTAATGTAATCAATAACTACATCCTTAGACATAGCATCAATGTTTTATCCCTAGTGGCAACAACACATCACAACCTTAGAACTTTCTGTCACTGTCCCAGGTATCAATGAAGGCATGAACCCACTATCGAGCATAATTACTCCCTCTTGGAGTTAAGAGTAAAAACTTGGCCAGAGCCTCTACTAATAACGGAGAGCATGCAAGATCATAAACAACACATGAACAATAGATTGATAATCACCATAATCATAGTACTCTCTATCCATCGGATCCCGACAAACACAACATATAGAATTACATATAGATGATCTTGATCATGTTAGGTAGCTCACAAGATCCAACAATGAAGCACAACAAGGAGAAGACGACCATCTAGCTACTGCTATGGACCCATAGTCCGGGGTGAACTACTCACTCATCACTCCGGAGGCGATCATGGCGATGAAGAGTCCTCCGGGAGATGAATCCCCTCTCCGGCAGGGTGCCGGAGGCGATCTCCGAATCCCCGAGATGGGATTCGCGGCGGCGTGGAAGGTTTTCCGTATCGTGGCTCTCGGTCGGGGGTTCGCGCGGGGCTTTAAGTAGGCGGAAGGTCAACGAGGGGCCACACGAGGGGCGGGGGGCAGGTCGCGGCCAGGGCCTGGGCAGCGCCGGCCTAGCCTCTGGCCACCTCGTGGCCCACTTCGTTAGGTCTTCGGTCTTGGAAGCTTCGTGCAAAAATGGGACCCTGGGCGAAAGTTTCGTCCAATTAGAAATATTTCTTTACTAGGATTTCGAAACCAAAAGCAGCAGAAAACAACAGCTGGCTCTTCGGCATCTTGTTAATGGGTTAGTTCCAGAAGATGCATAAATATGACATATAATGTGCCTAAAACATGTAGGTATCATCAATAAAGTAGCATGGAACATAAGAAATTATCGATACGTTGGAGACGTATCAGCGCCTTCAGGTGTGAACCCCTTCCATCTGATGCCATGGGAGCGGGTCCTGTGGAAAGAGCCGATGAGGTCGGCTTCGAGGAAGGCTTTGACCTCGTCATACTTCTTCTTGAGCTCGCCAGAGAGCTCCTCGTACGTGACCGGAGTTTCTTCCGCCATCTCTGATGTAGATGGCGATGGGGTTGATGTTGAAGATTGTCCCACCGGGCGTGCCAGAATGTGTTGACGTCAGAAACCCACCGGCGGGCAGTGACTGGTCAACACCGTAGAGCCGGGAACAACTAGGGCTGCGGCGGGCCCGTCCTGGAGCGACGGCCCGCAAAGCCTCCTGGTCGCGCACCGATGCAAATTGCAAGGGCGTGCCACCTGACCTATACCTGGTCAGGAAGGTGTGGATGATGCCTCGCTTAGTTTCCGGGGCACACACGTACACGTTAAATACGAGCCTCGATCGGCTCTCAGGTTGTCCTGTGAATCGGCTCATGGAGCCGATCCACCCATGATTCGTCCAAGGTGGCCGAATATATGGTGGTCCTGCTTGATCAAGATAAAGCGTATGAGATCCACGACGATCTGGGGTTTTCACCGCATAATCGGATCATCCTACTCACGATTGGGCCTCGCGCTCACGCACGGTGATCGTAAGCCAGCCCTAGACAAGGCCTAAAAACCAACACTAAGTTGATCCTCGGAACGTCCTTGTCTAGGGGCAGCAAACTACACCCTACATGCCGCTGGATCCTCCAACCCTTTGTAAGGCCTAACTATTGCAGATGTTAAACTAATCCTTGATGAATCAAGGAGCGATCGTAACGGATCAGATCTACTAAATAACGATCAAGCGGGGTGCCGCCCCTGCACCCATGATGAGGTACAAGGACGGCTAGATGCGCAAGGGTTGCACTACGAAAGCATATGATACTAAGAACAATGCTAACCCTAACACATCTATGATAACTACGTTGCTCGCCATCAAAAAGGCTTCAGCACGAGCAACGCATGAACAACTAGGCAGGCTCGTGCTGCCTAGATCGCAGATGCGATCTAGGCAGCATGGTGCTTACCGGAGGAACCCTCGAGACGAAGGGTTGGCGATGCGCCGAGATTGGTTTGTTGAACGTTGGTTGTTGTTTATTCCATAAACCCTAGGTACATATTTATAGTCCAGGGGACTTTCTAATGGCGTGCACTAAACCGTGCACGGATAAAACTCTAACTTCTAAACTAAGATGCGATCTAATATGTTAGATACCGGGCAGTTTAGCCCAACTTGGTAAACAAGGCCGATTCACGTATTTCTTCCACGTACAATCTTCACGTCCATCTTGATCGCGGCCCACCTCTGACTTGGTCAAATTCTGGTGATAACACATGCCCCCCTGGTCGTCTGCGGACTCCTTTATAAGCAGCGACTCCGACAGCGTCGACAGCTTCAACTTCATCGACAAATCTGCTGCCATCGGAAAGGTCTTCACCACTCTATATGATGGTGTCACCAATCCTGACAAAAATCAATGCGCAAAATATCATCAGATTTATGCGATAGAAGGGGCAGGCCGATCAGAGCCAGAAACGTCAGAGGCTTTCGACGATTTGGGAAATCCATACGTCGATCCCGCTGATCTCAGACATGGCCTAGGCACTAAATACGTCGGGTCTTCACCTCGAGAAAGAGTACAGCTCCCGCAAGAAGCGTGGGATAGGGCTGCGAAAGCCATGGATGGTTCAGAACCTATGACCACCACTGCTACTGTACAAGAACTTCAAGCATATCAATATAGACTTGCTCGGGTGAGCAGAGAGTTGGAAAAACAGACAGCATCCCTGAATAGGAGAAAAGAAGCAGCTTCTGCATCAAGCAGACGCCGAGCAGAGTTAAGTCGCCTTTCAGGAACTTCGGGAGATAGTCACAGAGAAGCTCGGAGGAGAGCAATGTCTCGGCTGCAAAACATACCCGAAGCAGAAAGAGGAAACATAATCCAAAATCTCGACATGTCCTTTATGTCGATTGATGAAAGAGGAAATATCATCCCAAAAACGCCAGAAGCAGGTTACATGGCAACACAAGCGTCTAGACCACCTCCTGGGGACCCGAGAGAACCATTGTTCAATATGGCGATGGCTGGAGTAGGAGTAATGGGAACAGCGTTTGCAACAACGCCTCCCGAAGAAAATCCTAGGCAAAATAGTCCACGACCCAACACAGCAGTTCAAGACCCCCCAAGAACAAGTGGAGCAAGAGACACAGCAGTCCAAGTAAGGGTGGACAGAGCACGACAAGAAAGAAGGGAGCGTCAGCCTCACCAGAAGTTGCCGACGAAGATATGTGTGGGCTCCCGTGTTTCTACGAGAAGAGTTCGAAAGACTCGAGTCCCAAAAGGGTTCAAGCTACCCGAAAATTTCAAGAAATTCGACGGCCTGCAGATCCCGAGGATTGGCTCGTGGATTATCTCGAGATGGTAAAGCTGGTAGGAGGAACCAGAGCAACAGCTATGCAAAGTATCCAAGTTCACCTGAGCGGTGCCGCGAGATCTTGGATAAAACTCCCCCCAAATTCCATCGACAGCTGGGATAACTTTGAGGACATCTTCGTGAAAAACTTCCGATCCACCTGCAAGAAACCTGCGTCATTGGAAGAGTTGAGGGCGTGTCGACAAAAACACGACGAGTCGATGAGGAAATATATACAGCGGTGGAACATCATAAAGAACTCGGCAGAAGATATATCTGACGAGAGGGCAATAGATGCGTTCGTGGCAGGAATTCGGCGAGGAGATTTTGTCGAGGACTTAGGGAGAACTAACCCTAAGACCATATCAGCACTCATGGAGATAGCCAATAAATGGGCAGATGGAGAAGACGCAATATACAACAAGCGACACAGGTCGCCAGAGGAGGATCGTGGTCGAAATTATCAAAATAGAAGGCGATTTTCTCGCCAGTTCTACAACAACGATGCTCCCGGCCATATATCGGCTGGTTTTCGAGGAAATCCTGGAGGAAACAGTCGAGACGACTATCAAAGGAGTAACGAGCATCAAGGCGACAATAGAGGTGATTCTCGCGGCAACAGACAAAACAATGGACCAAGGTTCCAAAGACCTTATGTGTCCCCCGAAGAGATGATGAACGGTCCGTGCCAGATGCATTTTTATCTTGACAACAATGGAAAGAGGCAGTCAGGGCATCTCCAGAAAGATTGCCGAAACTTTCAGGCAATGTTGCGAGCCGCAGGAATCGCAAATGCCCAAGCCACGAATAGAAACCCCCAGGGGCCAAGGAGCGAGATCCACCTTCCACCTCCTCCCGCAATTACGGACGAAAATCGGCACCAGCTTAGACGCGGCAGCACCACATCCACCTCCATACGTTGACCCCAACTCTAACGGTGCGGTCTCGATGATTCAGAAAGCTAGGCCATCAAACAGGGCGCAGAAGGTAATCTCGCGACAAGTGTTCATGGCAGAGAAGATGCCTCCACCAACGATCAGTACTTAAATTGGTGCAAGACATCGGCTTCACAATCGCAGACCATCCGCAGCAAGTTCCTCGACCAGGACAATCAACACTCATCTTACCCGCAGTAATCGCTGGTTTTGACGTGTCGAGAGTTTTCATAGATGGCGGCAGCAGCTTAAACCTCATGTATATACATTGAGGAAGATGAACATATCCCTAGCAAACTTGAAACCAACTGACACACGTTTCCACGGGATTACACCAGAGAAGCCAAGTTACCCGTTGGGCAAGATCAACCTCGACGTTCAGTTTGGAACCCGAGAAAACTACAGGATAGAGAATTTGGAATTCGAAGTTGTGGATTTCCCATCGCAATATCATGCTTTGTTGGGACGACCAGCATATGCCAGGTTCATGGCAGTGCCGCATTATACATATCTGTTGTGGAGGTTGCCTGGACCTAAGGGACCTATCACAATCAAAGGAAGTTTCGCGTTATCTGATAAATGCGACAAGGATTTTCATCGACTGTCAGAAACTTTCGGGATGCAAGCAGAATATGCGGCGCCAAGGTTCACTGATTATGATGTGCTGCCAGAGGTAGGGAGATCTTCCAAGGAGCCAACTTTCAGTACAACCAAACATGGATGTCGCATAGGAAAGCGCGCTCGTCGAGTTCCTCCGTGAGCACTGGAAAATCTTCGCATGGTGTCCAGCTGACATGCCAGGAGTACCCAGGGGGAACTTGCCGAGCACCACCTCAATTTGGATCCTCTCGCAAGACCAGTAAAGCAACCTTTGCGGCGTTTTTCGGAGCCTAGCCGCAAAGCCATGTTATCAGAAATAGATCGACTCAAAGATGCTGGTTTCATCAGAGAAATATCTACCGAAGCCACGTGGGTAGCTAACCCAGTGATGGTGCCGAAAAAACACACAATAGTCCTTCGCATGTGCGTCGACTTTACGTGTCTCAATAAACATTGTCCCAAGGATCATTTTCCCCTCCCAAGGATCGATCAAATCATCGACTCCACGGCAGGATGCGAACGTCTTTCCTTTTTGGACGCATACTCTGGTTATAACCAAATCAGACTAAAAGAAGAAGATGAAGCCAAGACAGCGTTCATCACACCTTATGGCGTGTTTTGTTACAAAACAATGCCCTTTGGTTTGAAAAACGCGGGAGCAACGTATCAGCGGATGATGCAGAAGTGCCTAGCAACACAGATTGGTAAAAATGTACAAGTCTACATAGA